>CM064868.1:41371033-41629727 GCA_032719365.1 Prinsepia uniflora | reverse complement strand
AAGTCCGATCAAACCTGCTGGGTCTATCAGAGTCTTTAAACTCAACCAGGCCTCAAAGGTAATCTGAGTCTTTAAACTCCCGAGTCTTTAAACTCAAATGGCCTACCGGGGTAATATCATAAATATCCGAGTCTTTAAACTCCCGAGTCTTTAAACTCAATCCGGGCCCGTCCCCCGTCAATCAGAATCCGGGTCTTTAAACCCAATATCCAGATCTAGCAAATCCAATCCAAAACCAATTTAAATCAATTCCAAATTCATATCCAAACTGGAATCCAAAATCCCGGTTCGAAGCCCTTTCGGCGTTCAGAACCGTCATTCCGAACCCAAATCCGGAATTCCACTTTTTAAACCGAAAATCGTGATTACCAAAAATCATATTTCATAATCCATTTATAACCATCGGAAAGCACTTATAATTTGAAATCCCAAAGTATAGCATCAAAATCAGAAATCCCGCTTTTCCTCGAAAAAACGTGCAAAAGCCCGAAAATGTCTCAAAAAACGTGCAAGCATATCAATCACATACAATCATCATTAACAAGCATAAAAACATACTTAAAATCATAAAACATAGATAAAAACAGCTAGGCATGCTCGTAAGAAAGAAAGAGTCCACTCACGAATTAGAAAATGTCAATCGCGCTCCATGCGCTCCTCGACCGTCTCAGGCGTCTCCCGTCCTGTCAATAGGCACCAATAGGGTCCACAAATACGTCAAATATGCTACCCTAATTTCCCAAAAAAATTTCGGGAATTTATACGTGAATTAAACTTAGACCCTAAACCGTCCGAATTCCCGAACTATCCCGTAACATCGTCCGATTAACCCGAAAATTGCACCAATGGATTCCTTATGAAATTTAGAACAACAACCATGTTGGACGTTTGTTCAAACTCTTCCCCACGCGCCCCCACACGCCGTCCAAAGTGGCTGCGCGTGGGCCTCACGCACCAGCTACAGTGCATCGTCTTCCTCGAGTCACCAGGTTCAACTGTGTTGAACCGGCGTGACCGGTTCTCTGCAATTCCGCCATGATTTTCCACCATTCCAATCCTATTAGCTGCATCCAATTCCTAGCAATCTATTCCCGTCCTAAAACGTGGAAATCAAAGCCTAAAACTTGTCGTCCCCAACCTCGAACAAACCTGCCCGTATGCCCTGTTTTGGCCTTCGGCCACCCAGGCCTTCCCCCGTCACGGCGACCATCCTAGACGACTCCTAGGACCTCCCTGAATCTCACATCACTCACCAAAACCCTCGACTCTCGCCCAAAGTCCACGACTTTTAAAAACAAGAAAACGGGAAAAACAGGGGAATGGGGTCTCACCTGCGATTCTTCCTCCGCCGTCTGCACCGCCGTGTACCACGGGGTCCAGCAAGTCCTCTGCAGTCGTCCTAGCCTCCTATTGGCTTGGATTGAGCCACCACACGGCACAACCACCACCACAGTCCCACGGCTCCTCTGTTTTCTCTGAGAACGCGAACCTCCGACCACCGTGTCTCCGTGCACGATTCCACTCCCAGACTCAGTCACCACTTCCTCTCTTCTCTCTGTCCACTCTCACAACTCACCACAATCTCACCACACACTGAATCGATCACAGTCTCTCAATTTCTTCACTCTCTGTTTCTGTTTCTCAAAGCCAAAATACACGGTTCAAAATGAACACTTTGTGGCCGTGTACACTTTAGACACGCCTAGAACCATCCAGCAAAGCCCCACGTGTCCAATTTCTAGTGGACATCAGCACAAATATCCCACTCCACTTAAGACACTTGTCCTTATCTGATTGGTCATAGGGGAAAAAGACCAAATTGCCCCTAAGTGTAAAAATTACCATTTTGCCCTCACACTTTCCAGACCCATAACTATTCCGTACGACGTCCGATGACAGCGTGCCACCTGTCATTGTACTCAGTAAAAAGTCAACATTCCCCTAAAATAGTCAAAATTATGGTAACGCTCTCAATCTTCTGAACGTCATAACTTTTTCTCCGATTGTCCGAATCGGACATGCCACCTGTCTACGGACTCGTGACGTCCTTAACTACGTCACGGTCAATGGTCAACACTCATCCAACCTGTAAATCAAAAAGTCAACTTTTGACCTACTAGTCACAAGGGTAAAATTGTCCTTTTATACAAATCTTTTGCAAAATTACATTTATACCCTTCCTGAAGGTACGGGTTGTTACAACCGGGCTATCAGAGTACGCCAGGATCCGAAGGAGGAATGCGATGTCTTGTCTTTGCTACAGCCACATTCGCGATCAACCTGAAGGGCATTCAAAACGTAAAAGTTGTGAGTGGACGAAACAAATAATTTTATAAAAACATTTCATAAAAGACCTTTATGCCCTTCATTAAAAACATATGCATGCATTTAAAAACCATTTCTAGGGTTCATGCCCGGTTCCCATAAACCGTCATGAACCATCAAACCATTTGGGCCTTAGCCCGAAATCCATTAATCAAATACCTAGGACCTCCGCCCAAACCAAAACACGTGGGAACTCGTCCCAAAACCACCTCATAAGGGTCTCAACCCAAAACCAATACGCGTGGGTCACAGCCAATGCCATATCAGTGGAATCACACACACATATACATATATACATATATAACCCATCCTAGGCACTTCCGGAGAAGATACCATCTCGGTGCACACAGCCCCTAGGGATCACATTCCCGATATAGTCACGATGTCATCATATCTATCTAGTGTGCACACTACTCGGGGTCTCACTCCGAGTCTTCTCCCAGGAATCTCCATCTGGAAGCCTCAATCTCTGGATCTAGTCCGAGCTCTCTCTCTCTGGATCTAGTCCACATATCTCTCCGGAATCTGGTCCGGGTCCACAACATCATAAGTAATCTCCACTCCTGGAACGGGATCCCTATAGGGATACCCACTCTGGTCTGTGGATCGTGACTCTCCAGGTCGACGTTGGAGGAGACCAATCAATCATCTCATAAGGAGGGTATATACATACCAGTATATAAAAACCCATAAAAACGGGACTCACGCCCGATAACACAAAGCAAATGGGCCTCCAGCCCGAACATAGAACTCAACAGGGCCTCTCGCCCGATTTCACAATAATTGGGCCTCGAGCCCCAACACAAATCAACTGGGCATCTAGCCCGATATCTCAGGGTCAGTCACGATCCCGATCGTAGCGATGCGTGCAACCATCAATCCAGGACTGCTCTCAATCCTGGTATGTCGCCGTGAACACATCACTGCCACGACCATCTCGGGACCATGGTGCACACGTCGCCGATCGATCCTCTACACCGTCAGCACTCCGAAGTCGAGCCTCCAATGGCTGCTCGACAACGGGGCATGCATCGTGACCTCTCTAGACGAAACGCATCCCAATTTGGAGGCGAGCGTCACGTCGTCCGTCGCCGTACACACAGCACCCGTCGCGACTACGACTTAGACCTACGCGTCATCAATAGGGTCTCATGCCCGAGTCAAAACCGAATCCAAATGGGTCTCATGCCCGAATAATCAAGACCACATGGGTCATTTTACTTTTCAAAACCATTTCATGAAACCCGAAAACCTCGAAGTACGTGCCCATATGTAAACACACGCCAAAATGCACTCAAGGCATCTCAAAACACATATTAAAACATATATAAAACATTTATGCATGCATCGATTTCAGAAATAAAGTCCACTCACAGACTGTCCGCGATGCTGCCTCGATATGCGCGCCGTACGCCTTCCCGGATCAACCGTCGACTTCGGGGTACCCAAACCTGTCCAAATCACTTTAGAGGGTTACTAACTAGTTAATTAACCCCTCACTAAAGCCCCCTAATTTTTCAGGATTTTTAACTATTTTTAAACGCGCACCGAAACCTTCGGACAACCCGAACTATATCGAGACGATGTCCGATCGACTCGGAACCAGTCCCAAAATGTTCGTTACATCGAATAGATGATTTGACATGTTGGAAACTTCCCCAGATTCTTCCTCACGTGCCGCCACGGGCCGCCACGCGCCGCCACGCGCCGCCTGAAGTGGCTACGCGTGGAGGCCACGCGCCTGCTACAGTGTCATCCCCTACCTCGCGTCGACCGGTCTGAACCGGTCCGGTTCAGTTTGCCTGCAACTTGGCGTGACCGGTTCAAGATCATTCCGGCCCAGTTTTTCACCGTTTTCAATCCTAATCAATCCTAACCTTCCTATAATCTTCCTAGGAACCTAACCCAATTGATTAGATGCCCTAAAACCTACGAAAATGGCCCGGTCCAATTTTGGTCTCCACGGTTCAAAACCCAAAATCCTCCCTGGGCTTCCTCAACGTTCCAACCCATCCAAAACCTTCCTAAAACAATCCTAGGGACCTATTTAATTCAACCCAACCGTCCAAACAAGCCCATAATGCACGAAATTGAAAATGGAAATTAAAAAGGTAAAACTGATACCTTGTTCGGTTTTCTTCCTTCGCCATGCACGGCGGCTCTGCCCGGCCAGCTTCCACATCCTCAGTTCCTCCTCCTCTCGCTGTCCTCTCAGTGATGACCACAGGTCAAGGGTGGTATTGGATTTGGGTAAAATGGTGATCGGGTTTGGTTTGTAACAAAATGGAAAATGGATGCACGGTTAAGGGGTTTGATGCATGAATGAATCTGATGGGGAATGGATGAATGACACATGTCATTCATCCATTGGCCCTGAGGAAAAGGCAGGGGCCCACTAAAGTCCAAATAATCGCCCGTCTCGAAAAACGTGCAATAGTACATTCGAAGTTCCGTGAACCGTAACTTCATCGTCGAACGTCCGAATTCGACGTGCCGCCTGTCTACGGATTCGTATCGTAGTGATCTACGTAACAGTATTTGGCCCTCGGCCATCTGACCTCCAGGGTCAAAAGTCAACCGTTGGCCCCTTTTTGCCAAACTTACCAAAATCCCCCTGATCTTCCGATCGTCATAACTTCCTCCTCGAACGTCAGAATTGAACATGCCACCTGTCTATAAACTCGTGACGTCACGAACTATGTCACGGTCATCGATCAACGTCTGTTTGACCGTCCAAACAAAAAGTCAACATTTTTTCATTCTAGGGGCAAAATTGTCATTTTTCCTTGAACGTCTGCTAATCCTCGTCTAATCTCCGATTAGTCTCGCTAATCCGTCATTAATCCTTAATTAATCCCGTTAATTTGGGACGGGTCGTTACACTGATGCTATAAACTAGTATTGGTGCAACGCAGGTGATCAATGTAACACCCCGGATAGACGAGGAAATGAAAAATCACCATTTTATCCCTGAAAAGTTAAAGAAGTCGCCTTTGGACCAAAAAGTCAAAATGTTGACTTTTTGATCGGGGCAATTTTTGGTTTTTTCGAATGAGCCGTCGTGAAGGTCTTGGACTCCAGAGTCCGTAGACATGCGGCATGCTAAAAATAGAGTTCATATGAGTTTGTTTGAGCTTAGAAAATATAAGGGGATTATGGTAATTATGCAATGAGTGGAATTTTAGTAATTTGACAAGAGGGTCCTAGATTATTATGGATTCTTCCTCATTCTTCCCTTTGTTTCTTCCCCATCGACCTACCCAAGCTATAAATATGGGTGTTGTGTTTGTAAAGAGGAAGTTCATGGGAGTTGCACCGAACAAGAGGGAAAAGGGAAAAACTAGAAAACCCCAACTGTGAGGGGGAACTAGGGAGAGAAGAAGCCTAAAAAAGAGAAAGGAGAAAAGGGAGGGAGGAGGGGGAGGAAGAGGAAGTCGACTGGCGAGGTTGTGGGGCATCCCAACCCATGGTCGTGATTGAACCTGTAAGGTTCAAAGTACGGCTGTGTGTTGCCCAGGATTTCTAAAGCCATGTTAGTGATGTTTAAGGATGGTGGGTGGTTGATTAGGTTCACAAGATCCTTTTAATACAAGGAAGAATGTTTGGGACAAGAGAAGTTGCAGAAGAATTTATTTTGTTTCGAATGAGCCGTCGCACCCGGTGACCCAATTCTAAAAACTTGTCAAAACTTGCACTCGAAAGCTGTGATTTCATCAATGGGTCAAGGGGATTACGATAAGGTCATTTTTTGGACGAGAGAGTAGCTAACAGTGCTAGAAAGAGGCTAGGAAGGTCTCGGCTTTCACAGGTTCTCCAAAACACGGAGAAGCTCCATTAACAACCCTAATGTCCCTGGATTCAACAGTTAATAATTGGGTTAGGCTCCCATTTACACAATGGTTCTAACAAGGGTCTCAAGGAGGTTCAATTGTACCTAAAATCATCGGAAGGAAACTCCACTATCGTGGTTCCTTCATCGGTTTTCTAGTCTTCTTGCCTTGACCTTTACAAGGAAGACATGCACAGTTAGAAAGGTGAGTTCTAGTGGAGTTTGGGCGAAGAGACAGTATCTATAGTGTGAAACAAACCTTGTTAGGTTGGTACAATGACTATTCAGCAATTTTTGGCCACTCTGTAACTTCGCCTGCCATCTCCTTCAGTGTTCCTTGCATCAGAAATGAGCATGCAATCAGACCGTTAGATAACCCTTAATATGAATAGGAGAATGTTCTATTATAGGGATGTAAATGGTACTTGTTCGATTCGTAAATTAGTTAGAAGGGCTTGGGTGGATGTAGGCGATGGCCACCACTGTAGCGTTTTGCAAAGCCTCATCCTTCGAAGACGGGTCATAGGCCTTGAAGGAGTCGATTCAGGTGTAAAAGGGAGGTCAATGAGTTTCAACATGGGTAGAGGTGGTTTTCATTAGAGAATCGATCGTAGGGCTTCACGGTAGTGCTGGGAAAAAGCAGATGATCGTCGTGATTCCCTCTCTCTCTTGTTTTCTCGTTCTGGGTATAAAGAAGAAGGTGGTGATGATGGTGTCTGGGGAAGGATATTGGTCATTCTCAATAAGAACAAACTAGGTGTGGTAAATTGTGTGAGTTAGCTTGTGTGTATGGGGGTGTTTTTAAAGTATTAGTACCACTAAAGGCCAACCCATGTGGGTCTTCCAGCAACTTAACGCTATGTGACAGGACTGCCCCCGAAAGGGGCATCGATAACCATGCCCAGTCTTGCTCCCGTCTGGCAAGACGACTGAAATTCCCAGTTTACCCTCAATACTTGCCAAACCTGGGATAGCCACACGTACTTACTCATGCCTCCGCCTCAGCCTCGAACATCGCGCCACGACCTAGAGGGTCAATAAAAACCAAAAGGTGTGAGTGGACAAAAATAAATCAGTTTACAAAACAGTTACAGAAAGACGTTTTTACCCTCCACGTAAAACGAATGCATGCATACAAAAAATCATTTCACAATCAGTTACATTTTCAACATAAGAAAAATCGTGTAGCAAAATTCAACATAAAGAAAACCCGTATGAAACACAAAATCATTTTTCCTTTCTCAACCATCGGGTCTTAGCCCGCAATCATAAACACAGGGCCTCAGCCCAGAACCACGAAATCAAAATCCAAGCGCACAACATATTCCAAATCCATCAACCATATGAACCGGGCCACTGCCCAACACATCCGAACATCAGAAATTAACAATGAATCACAATAAATCAGTTTGCTGGATATCAAGTGCGCCCGAGTCTTTAAACTCAAAATCATGCATAATCAGGCCTTCCCGGGATTTCAACGAGTCTTTAAACTCAAAACATAATCAATAGACCTCGGAGGTATCACAATAACCGAGTCTTTAAACTCACGAGTCTTTAAACTCATTAAGAGCCCTCCCCCGTTATCGATTAACCGAGTCTTTAAACTCAAAATGTGCTCCAGCAATAGCACTGGGTCTTTAAACCCAAAACAGTTTTTGGCGGGTCTTTAAACCCCAAAACATTTATCAATCACAACAACGCGGGATCCATCCCGAAATAACATTTTTCACAATAGGACTCATGGTCCGAATTTCCACATTCAATTCCCCAAATCATACTTCGCAAACATAATCAAATTATCATTAAACACGGGGCATATATATTCATACCGAATCACTTTATTAAATCCTCTTCCATTCCCGAATTCGAATTCGCAATAATGATTCCGTAAGCCGGTATCCGGAAGCATCATCCCAAACCCAAACCAAGAATCCGTTTCCAATCTTCCGAAAACTGAAATCTCGTTCATCAAAATTACTTTTATGCCCCGAGCACCAAGCCCGAAATCACATTTTTCGAAATCCATTTTAAATCCTTGAAACCACATCATTTTTCAAATCTTATTATTAAAACATCCAAAACCACAATCATAATCACCAAAATCACGGTCCAATCACAACATACTCGAAATCTCGTAAAACGTGCAAATCCGGGACATTCCCGAAAAACGTGTCAAAACCGTAAACCATACTCACAACCGCAATCAAAAAATCTTAAAACTATGATACAACGCATATAAAATCATTCGTTAAACCATCATCCAAAACATACGGGAAACCATAACCTCGAAATACATGCAATTTCGTGTGCATGTCCTAAAATCCTTATAAATACGGGAATCGAAATCATCACAGTTCATAATCATAATCATAGAAATCATAGAAATATTTATGCATGCATTAAATTTTGAAAGCAACGTCCACTCACACACCGTTCTTAAGGCTCGGTTCCGCGCCGCACGCGTTCCCGTAATTTTCGGCATTTCCAGAAATCCCGAATCCTGTCCGCAATCACATTCCAGGGTCATTAGCGTCTCAAATAACAACATACTAATTTCCCATAATTTTCTGGGAATTAATCGTTAATTAAAAACGTAACGTAAACCTTTGGACCTTCGAAACAACATCGAAATGGTGTCCGATAATTTCGAAACCAATGCTACAATGTTCGTTACAATGTGTAGGACAAAAGTCATGTTGGACTTACCTCAAAAATCGGACCCACGTGCCGCCGCAATCGGCTGCGCGTGACACTCATGCACTTGCTACAGTGATAGGCACTGTTCATCGTCCTTACCCTTCCAGCAGCTAAACGGGTCATTTAACCCGCGTGACGACCCGGCCAAATCCCTGCGATAATAAACAAGTTTCCCTCAATTGAACCCTCCATTACGATCAAAATGAACTCAATTAAAGGTCTGCGACATCCATTTCTATCGTCACGGCCTAAAACTGAGTCAATGGACCTCAAGTTCTAATCATGGTTCATCAACCCCAATCACCACACAGTCCCCCATTTCCTCAATTGATCAGTTAGGAAGGACCGTAGACGAACTTAGAAGATTACTTTGCAACCAATTTCACAATAACTTACCCCCAAGACCACGACTCCAAGCTCGATTTTTCTGAAACTCAGTCGTGACTGTCCATGGCTTCCCAGGCTTCGAGCTTTGATCCCCTTGATCTGGATCGACTAAGTGAGGCCCCAGAAGAGTGTTTCGAGCCTCAAATTGGCTTGGGCTGACCTACAACTTGAAATTGGATTTTGAATTTGATCGAACACGGCTTCGGGTTCCAGTGCACAAATTCCACCCCGCTCAACCGTTTCTCCTCTCTAATTCCTCACTCAGGTTCTCACTACTTTTCTCTCCCTCTCAACGTCTCAGAAATGGACCCAACAGACCCAATTGATCCACCCTGATCGACCAGTGCTGTCAGGGCCCACCCCTAATCCCCCGGGATTAAGGGCTAAACCCCGCTCCCGTCTAACTTACACATGACACAAGGGTCAAACTAATGTCTAACCTCCGTGTGACACGTAAATCAGACAAGGGAGTTTCGACCCGACCGTCCAAAAATCTTCCGAACTTCCCAGAGTGCTACTGTGGATCGTACGCGTGATGTCTCCATCTCCCTCGCCCAACAGCCCGCACCGCAACAACCTGGAGGGTATTGAAAACACGAAAAGACTGTGAGTGGACAAAAATAAAGTTAAGTTCAAAACAGTTATCAGAAAAACATAAACATTTATACCCTCCGTGTAAAAACCAATGCATGCATATCAATTTACGTCATAAAACAATATACGAAAATCAAACACATTTTCTTTTTTTCCAATCCCGGGCCTCAGCCCAAAACCACCGAAAACCATCATATCCAAACCCGAATTCGAAATCACTGGTCCGATACCCTTCCGGCATCCAGAACCGTCATTCTGAATCCAGACCCAGAACTCATTCCCTTCTCATTTCCCGGTCCGAGTCCGCAACCATCATTCCGTAAGCTAGCATCTGGAATAACCATTCCGAACCCAAACCCGAAATCCGCTTCAAGTCCCGAATTGAATCCCGAATCGTCACCCGGAATTCCGATTCCGAAACCCAAAATCTCATTTCCGAAAACACCTTTGAATTGGGCCTCAAGCCCAAAAATACTTTTCAAGATCCTTTACTTTCCTTAAAATCCAACCGTTAAAACCAGGTTCAAATCACGATAGTTATCAAAACCTCGTAAAACGTGTAAACTGTCATTTTCCTCGAAAAACGTACAAAACCATAAACCAGTACAAACATAACTCACATCATAGAATCCAGTATAGAAATCATATAAAAACATATATGCATGCATCAAGAGTTAAAAAAAAACAAAGTCCACTCACAGACCATTCCGACGTCGCCTCGATACGCGCACTTACGCCGTTCCCGGCCAGTCTGTTATCCTCGAATTCCCAAACCTGTCCAAAACCCATAACGAGGTTACTAACTATTTCACAAGAGTCCTACTCAAGTCCCTTACCTTTCCCGAACTTCTACAAATACTTTTTAACGGAACCCTAGACCTTCGACCTTGCAAAACTAACCCGAAACAACGTCCGAAGAACCCGAAACTTAGTCCATTGGCTTCGTCATGACATTTAGAACAAAAACTTAGTTGGACGCTTCACCGGAAACCGCCGCACGCGCCCCCACTCGCAGCCCAAAGTGGCTGCGCGTGGGCCTCACGCGCCAGCTACAGTACCATCTTCAACCTGTGCTGAACCGGCCGTCGCAGGCTGAACCGGCGAGAATTGATCTCCGCCGTCCGGCCCCCAATTCAACCCCTCTTTTCACCCACAGTTTCGTCCAAACCTGCCCTACCTATTCCCGTACTCCGTTCACCTCGACACGGCCCCATCATCGTCGACCCAAGCTTGAAACCAGACGGCCCAATTCCCCTGTTTTCCTTCCCGGCCACCCAGCTCACCCCCCTTCACGGTGGCTACACCAAACTCGTCCGAAGACCATCCTTAACCTCACCCAACTCACCTGGACCTTCGACTCTACTCCAATCTTCACGACTCGCCGTTTGAAACTCACGGCCAAAACAGAGCACACAAGCACACTCCGTCGTGTTAACCTCCACCGTGCACCTCCCGTCACGGCAGCTCAACCAAACGACGCCCTGGACTCAACTGAACTCCTTAGACTCCCCTAGACTCTTCGATTCACTCCCTAGACTCACGACTTTCGATTTGAAGCTCAACGGAAAAACAGAGCACATACATGGAGATTAGAATTTACCTGCAACCATCCACCGCCGTGCTCGCCGCCGCGTTCCCTGGAGTCCGCAGAGCCGCCTCAGCCTCCTCTCGAGTCCCCTTGCACCGTACACGGCCACCGCACCACCACAAGCTCACACCTCCTCTCTGTTTTCTCTGAAATCCCCGTGGCTCCCAACCGCACAACCACACGACCTCCGCACCTCCCAACCTTCTTACCGTCTCCCTTCCACTCTCTGGACACCCACACACACTCACAACTCACCAGCACCCTCGATCAACCTTCAATTTTTCCTCACCGCCTCACTCTGTTTCACTCTGGTTGAAACACACACACGATCACACACGGGCTCACCTAAGTAATTGGAACCGTGCTCACACCAGATCCACCCAGAACCCTCTAGTCCTTCAACACGTGTCACCATCCAATCCATGCACTCCCACATGGTCCAATCCCAGCCGTCCATCTGTTCTCTCTCTGCACAAATTCCAGAACACAAAAGACCAAACTGCCCTTCCTTTTTACTCAATTTTACGGTTATGCCACTACCTTTCTAGACCCATATCTCACACATCGTAAGTCCGATGAATACGTGCCGCCTGTCATCGAACTCAGGACGACGAGAACTATCTAACCATCCTAGGTCAACGTACCAAAAACCGATTCTACAAAAAGTCAACTATTCCCCCTAATTTACCCAAATTACGGTTAAGCCCTCAACCTTCCGAACATCACAACTTCCTCCTCGGATGTCGAAATCGGGCGTGCCACCTGCCTATGGATTCGTGACGTCCTAGACCACGTCCAGGTCACCGGTCAATACCCAATTGACCATCCGAACGAGAAGTCAACTCTTTGCCCGAACTAGAGGCAAAATCGTCATCTTACCCTATCGATCCAAAATCTCCAACTAAGTACTACTTAAGCTTGCTCTTCCCATCTTAATCACTCTCCTAATCCCGATTCTCAGGACGGGTTGTTACAATCCACCCTTCTTAAAAGAATTTCGTCCCCGAAATTCCACAGCTAGTTCCCGACACCTAGGTCGACAAGAACCTCTCCTGGGTTTTCTGTCTATCATCTCCACCTTGGGTATTTCACACCAGTCCCCACTATCTGTACACCAAGAAATTATAGGAACTTAAAGAAACAAAGGTAGGGTAGAGAGTTCAAAGAATACATCCTTACATACCACCACCTACCCTTTTTCGAAACCGACCCACATCCAATCTAGTCCAGAGGGAAGCCTACCCATCGGTTTACTCCTTACGCACCTCAGTTCGACCACTATCGGAGTAAATCTACAAAGTCCTAAAGGCAATCTCTAGCTTGTGGGTTCTCTCCTTCAATAACCTCATATCGATCAGTTATAGTCACTCATTTCCAATTCCTTCCGCCTAACCTCTTCGTGTCACCTGGGTTGTTACCCATGCACCATCCACCACCTCGGCTGCACCTAGCAGCACCATATCCAATCTGGCCATAAATCGCCCAAACCACAAGGATCACTCAACCTTACTGATCAGAGGTCACCAAACCAAAACCACCTAACCCAACCGGTCACCCATAATCGGCCTCCTTGGCCCAGTATCTCACGAAATCCACAAGCTACTATCGGGCCCCTCAGGCCGACCAGCCTACTCATCCGTAGCTCACCGGCTACTTTCCAGGTTACTTCTACCAGTGCCAACACACCAACGTTCCGGTCTTAAACCGACGTACGTCTTACCTCGCATCGCGTACCGAGCGGCTAACACCCTCAAACACTGCTATCGCTATCGTATCCAGGTTGCTGACGGGCTGTTCCACCTCGAGACATCACATCCACAGTAGTTCTACACCACCCCAGTCGCCGAACCAATGACGCTGGAAACCAAACCTCTCGCAGAACCCTCAAAACCTTGCTCTGATACCAATTGTCAGGGCCCACCCCTAATCCCCCGGGATTAAGGGCTAAACCCCGCTCCCGTCTAACTTACACATGACACAAGGGTCAAACTAATGTCTAACCTCCGTGTGACACGTAAATCAGACAAGGGAGTTTCGACCCGACTGTCCAAAAATCTTCCGAACTTCCCAGAGTGCTACTGTGGATCGTACGCATGATGTCTCCATCTCCCTCGCCCAACAGCCCGCACCGCAACAACCTGGAGGGTATTGAAAACACGAAAAGACTGTGAGTGGACAAAAATAAAGTTAAGTTCAAAACAGTTATCAGAAAAACATAAACATTTATACCCTCCGTGTAAAAACCAATGCATGCATATCAATTTACGTCATAGTCATAAAACAATATACGAAAATCAAACACATTTTCTTTTTTTCCAATCCCGGGCCTCAGCCCAAAACCACCGAAAACCATCATATCCAAACCCGAATTCGAAATCACTGGTCCGATACCCTTCCGGCATCCAGAACCGTCATTCCGAATCCAGACCCAGAACTCATTCCCTTCTCATTTCCCGGTCCGAGTCCGCAACCATCATTCTGTAAGCTAGCATCTGGAATAACCATTCCGAACCCAAACCCGAAATCCGCTTCAAGTCCCGAATTGAATCCC
The DNA here is from genome assembly GCA_032719365.1 of Prinsepia uniflora. Classification (NCBI taxonomy): domain Eukaryota; kingdom Viridiplantae; phylum Streptophyta; class Magnoliopsida; order Rosales; family Rosaceae; genus Prinsepia; species Prinsepia uniflora. The sequence continues at coordinate 41,615,753 of CM064868.1, read as the reverse complement.
GAATCGTCACCCGGAATTCCGATTCCGAAACCCAAAATCTCATTTCCGAAAACACCTTTGAATTGGGCCTCAAGCCCAAAAATACTTTTCAAGATCCTTTACTTTCCTTAAAATCCAACCGTTAAAACCAGGTTCAAATCACGATAGTTATCAAAACCTCGTAAAACGTGTAAACTGTCATTTTCCTCGAAAAACGTACAAAACCATAAACCAGTACAAACATAACTCACATCATAGAATCCAGTATAGAAATCATATAAAAACATATATGCATGCATCAAGAGTTAAAAAAAAACAAAGTCCACTCACAGACCATTCCGACGTCGCCTCGATACGCGCACTTACGCCGTTCCCGGCCAGTCTGTTATCCTCGAATTCCCAAACCTGTCCAAAACCCATAACGAGGTTACTAACTATTTCACAAGAGTCCTACTCAAGTCCCTTACCTTTCCCGAACTTCTACAAATACTTTTTAACGGAACCCTAGACCTTCGACCTTGCAAAACTAACCCGAAACAACGTCCGAAGAACCCGAAACTTAGTCCATTGGCTTCGTCATGACATTTAGAACAAAAACTTAGTTGGACGCTTCACCGGAAACCGCCGCACGCGCCCCCACGCGCCGCCCAAAGTGGCTGCGCGTTGGCCTCACGCGCCAGCTACAGTACCATCTTCAACCTGTGCTGAACCGGCCGTCGCAGGCTGAACCGGCGAGAATTGATCTCCGCCGTCCGGCCCCCAATTCAACCCCTCTTTTCACCCACAGTTTCGTCCAAACCTGCCCTACCTATTCCCGTACTCCGTTCACCTCGACACGGCCCCATCATCGTCGACCCAAGCTTGAAACCAGACGGCCCAATTCCCCTGTTTTCCTTCCCGGCCACCCAGCTCACCCCCCTTCACGGTGGCTACACCAAACTCGTCCGAAGACCATCCTTAACCTCACCCAACTCACCTGGACCTTCGACTCTACTCCAATCTTCACGACTCGCCGTTTGAAACTCACGGCCAAAACAGAGCACACAAGCACACTCCGTCGTGTTAACCTCCACCGTGCACCTCCCGTCACGGCAGCTCAACCAAACGACGCCCTGGACTCAACTGAACTCCTTAGACTCCCCTAGACTCTTCGATTCACTCCCTAGACTCACGACTTTCGATTTGAAGCTCAACGGAAAAACAGAGCACATACATGGAGATTAGAATTTACCTGCAACCATCCACCGCCGTGCTCGCCGCCGCGTTCCCTGGAGTCCGCAGAGCCGCCTCAGCCTCCTCTCGAGTCCCCTTGCACCGTACACGGCCACCGCACCACCACAAGCTCACACCTCCTCTCTGTTTTCTCTGAAATCCCCGTGGCTCCCAACCGCAAAACCACACGACCTCCGCACCTCCCAACCTTCTTACCGTCTCCCTTCCACTCTCTGGACACCCACACACACTCACAACTCACCAGCACCCTCGATCAACCTTCAATTTTTCCTCACCGCCTCACTCTGTTTCACTCTGGTTGAAACACACACACGATCACACACGGGCTCACCTAAGTAATTGGAACCGTGCTCACACCAGATCCACCCAGAACCCTCTAGTCCTTCAACACGTGTCACCATCCAATCCATGCACTCCCACATGGTCCAATCCCAGCCGTCCATCTGTTCTCTCTCTGCACAAATTCCAGAACACAAAAGACCAAACTGCCCTTCCTTTTTACTCAATTTTACGGTTATGCCACTACCTTTCTAGACCCATATCTCACACATCGTAAGTCCGATGAATACGTGCCGCCTGTCATCGAACTCAGGACGACGAGAACTATCTAACCATCCTAGGTCAACGTACCAAAAACCGATTCTACAAAAAGTCAACTATTCCCCCTAATTTACCCAAATTACGGTTAAGCCCTCAACCTTCCGAACATCACAACTTCCTCCTCGGATGTCGAAATCGGGCGTGCCACCTGCCTATGGATTCGTGACGTCCTAGACCACGTCCAGGTCACCGGTCAATACCCAATTGACCATCCGAACGAGAAGTCAACTCTTTGCCCGAACTAGAGGCAAAATCGTCATCTTACCCTATCGATCCAAAATCTCCAACTAAGTACTACTTAAGCTCGCTCTTCCCATCTTAATCACTCTCCTAATCCCGATTCTCAGGACGGGTTGTTACAAGTGCCCTGTTCAATTTCTCAAAGGGATAAAACAATGGCCCGTGCACTGCCTGCTCAGTTCAATGTCACCACCCAATTTCAAACTCCAATTCCACTCCACTCACAACTGAACACACCCGTGCCTGAGCCCCTGTCTATGTCCCTCACTCAGTTGTATAAACAAACCCTGCACCGTGCACGTTCATGTCCAGGCTCTGTTTCTTTTTCAATTCCCAGCACCAGCACTTGTTCCACACACACACACACTTGTGCTCTGTCCTTCACAACACCGCCACACACTCACACACTCTGATAAAGGACGATTAAAGAATTTCCCACTCTGTTTTTCAATTCAGAAAAATATACTCAACACCATACACGGTTGTTTCAACCTGCAGCCACCAATTTACTATTTTACCCTCAGATTGAAAAATTACCAAAATGCCCTTCACGCATCCTAGACCCGTAACTTGGTCATTCGAACTCCGATTGACGCGTGCCACCTGTCTACGGACTCAGGGCATCGAGACCATCCTAACGATCCTCGGCCATCGGACCTCCCGATCAAAAAGTCAACATTTTCCCCCTTTTCGTCCAAATTACGAAAATGCCCTTGGACTTCCGAACGTCATAACTTTCCCCCACGAACATCGGAATCGAACGTGCCACCTGTCTATGAACTCGGGACGCCCCAAACTACGTCACGATCATCGGTCAAAGCCCATTTGACCGCCCGAACTAAAAGTCAACTTTTTACCCACGACTAGGGGCAAAACGGTCATTTTGCATCGTTCGTCCGATTCCGCCCAACTAATCACCGATTAACCCCGTTAATCATGATTAGTTACTAATCTAATCCCGAATTCCGGAATGGGTCGTTACACTATGCGTGGCTACCAGATGACCCTAGTGGACTTTTCACACAACTAGTCCTATTGGGCCAAATTTGGGTCCAATGGGTTTAAAGGAAGTAATAACAGGAAAGATCGTAACACTGCTTGTCGCTAAAATTTCATACCTAAGCCTTAGAATCAGAGGTTTGAAGATCGATACCCCGGATCACATGATTTTCTTTACTTTTTTAGAGCTCGAAGTCCCCAGAGGTAAGATGCTGGTTATTTTAATTTTCCCTCGCTTGGAATGCTCTTGGACGTGAATGCTCGGGGCCTCTATTTGTATGCTAATGGTGGATAAGCAGTTTTTGAAGAATTTCATCAATTCTTCCTTGTTTATCTTCTTATTTGCGTTGTTTCCAACTTCTCATTATGAGGGACTTCCATGCCAACTTCTAGTTCTGACAAGTCAGGCGTCGTTTCTTAAGAAAGATCATTAAAAATCTTCCTTTATCATCTCGGTGCCACAAGGATTATTTGAACTCAGACATGCACTCGAAAGAGTCCCATTAGGCATGTCAGATTATGTTCTGCCTAAATTATTTCATGACAACAGGCCCTACGCCTCCTTCAGTGTGCCTTTGTGTGGAAGCTTGTTGTGGGGTGAAGGAGCGGGTTTCACGTGGGGCTTTTAGTAATACGTTGTATGGAATGTTGGAATGGTTTGAAAGTGATGAGTTGAAGGGTCCTTAAGCCAGGGTCTTTCCCTACGTGGGATTATCTTGAACAGAAAAGGCTTTAGCTACTTTCAAACTTTCAAAGTATGTGCGCAGCTGATCAGGAAGAGAAAAGACTTTAGCTACTTTCAAAGTATGCATGCCACTAGTAGAGATTACTACTAGAAAGTTTGAATATGAGTTCTATTTTCATCCGAAGAACCTTTCTTATAATCAAGTAATTGTGATGCAAGCCAGAAAATAGCTTACGTTGTTCTTTTATATGTCTGCTTCTCAATGTATCCAAAGATTTTAATAAATTTTCCTTCTAATTTAGTCCAAGTTCATGTGATTTCCATGATGTTCATGTTAGCAACTTGTCGTTGAGTAAGTTAGTTGTTAGACACGCCAGTTCTCTTAAGTCAAGAGGATAGTATTGGACCAAAACACATAGATGGTTTCACCACTTAGGCAGCCATGAACTTCACTAGTTGGTATATCCTGAATATTTAATCTCTCCTCAAGAAAATTTGGGTTAAATTGCAATGAAAATGAACTACAAATGCTAAAGAGTAAATGCAGAGAGTAAATTATAAGTGCTGAAAGTAAATTATTTACATCGCAATCTAGCCTTGAGAATACTAGAGCACCAATAATCATCACATGAATGAATATCATTTTGAATCATGTCATAGGTTGATAGCATTCATTAGACATCGAGACATCGAGATGGGGAGGGTTAACTATTTGGATGCCTCAAAGACTAATTTGAGTAGCAATCGGGATGAGGTTGGTGTTCGATGACCTTCAAAAATAGCTATGGAAGCGAGTCGCGATGAAGATGAGTGTTGGAGGGCCTTCAAAGCTAACTTGGAATGCAAGTCTGGATGAAGGAAAACTTGTTGTTCTTGGAATAAGAATTGAAAAAGGATTTGAAAGGATAACTGAATCTAAATACTAGACCAAAAAAATTAAGTTATGCCTCGAGCCTTTGAAACAAAGAAACTTTTGAGGGTTTGTAGTTGCTTTGAACTTGATTGAGTTTGGTCAATTTTTTTTCCTTTGAGTCCTTTTTTCCTTTTATAGGAAGTGAGGCAAGGTTGCAGTAAACGTATCCAGAAGATCCCCTTTTCCTTCTTATTTTTTTGTACGTATCAGAGTCAACTTTCCCTCCTCCAACTTTACATGTCTACACGTTGCAACTAGTCGCTATTGGGTTAGGCTTTGTGAGTTTGGCCATTCAATTTCTTCAGCCATTTGCTTTGGCCAAAAGTAGGATGTTTTGGGTGGAAACGAGTGGTTTTATTGCAATCCTAGAAGATCATGGAAAGAAATTGTTGCTTATCTTTTCCTATAATTCAGAGTTCAATTAGTAATTTATCTATCTTGTGGCTAGTCATAAATGAAATTCAATCTTTCTTGAGCTTTCTTCCACAATTTCATTTCTCCTTAGTTTGAAAGGAAGCAAATAGGGTGGTTCATCGTGTTACTCGTCATCTAGCTCTTATATAGCTATTTGTTTCACAGAACCACCAGATGTAATGTTTGATGTGTTGATTGACGTTTGTTAATTAAATTTTCTATGCAAGGTATTTTTTTTCATCATCCATATTAAAATTTCCAGTCAGATTTTATCGAGGCCACAGCTTATGCATCCAACTTTCAATGTACATTCTTTTATTTCATGAATGAAGAATCATACTTTCTTACTAAAAAAAAAGATAAATTATTATATTGTTAAAAGCATAGTCATAAATATCAATTATTTAAAAGATAAATTTTTCCAGATATAAAAGTGCTAATAAAGTCAAAATATTTTTAACTAAAAAATTAATAAAGTTCACAAGCAGCTACATACTTTTGTTTGGTCAAACATGGATATGTTCATTGATTAGAATAGTCCAATAATACCATCAAGAATTAAAAGACTTTAATTAAAAAAAACATAAAAATCCCAATATATTGCACATCCTAAATAAACCCTACATACTAAGGAAAGCTTCACCAGCCTTCACCATTAAGCAGCATGTCACCACTGTTGAACATAAACTAGTCCAGAACTGAAGAGATTGATCAGTGGAGTATGGATTGGAGACAAAAGTTGTCGAAGATCATCACACTCAGTAGATCATAAAGGTAAAAAAATGACTATCAAATTGGTGACAGAGCACGATGAAACATCTGAGAAAAAAGCCATAATACATCGGGAGGCAACATATTTGGGGAGATGAGCACTGTGGGTGGAAGTGGGAAGTGATGGGTGTGGTTTAGTGGGGAAAGACCAACAGTTGCCAAAACGATCGAGCGAATGACAAAACTCTCCAAGATAGCCAAGACCCTCGTCTCTATCGGTCCACCACGAGCTCTAGTCAGTGCTACCACACCCGAAACCCGACGCCAAAAATGACAGAAAAGGAGGGAGGAGACTGAAAACAAAATATCAGAGAGGTGATGAGAGAGCTTTACAAGGAAGGGCAGGAGAAAAACAAGCAGTAGAGGAACATGTGGGTGGAAGTTTCCTCCAAATCCACCACTAGGTGGTGTAAATTGAAGAAACCTCCACTCTAGATCTACAAGGGCGGGCTGGAAGTTTTCTTAGAGAAAAGGTGGAGAGTTTTACGTTTTAGAGTGATGAGAACAAGATTTATCCCCTACCGCATACTATGCATCATCTTCAACAAATATGGAGTGCCCTGCCGAACCCACAAAGAGAAATGTTTGCTGCATGTTAATGAAATCTGCAATTCGCACGCCATCATCCAAATATGCTGCATACTAGTTAATCTGGAATTCATTTCATGGAATATGCTACATAGTTGTGAAATCTAGAATTCCCTCCACCCCCTCACGTTTGATGTGGAACCTCGGCCACCCCCTCACGTTTGTGAAATCTACATGTTTTGCTGCAAATCTGCAATCCCCTTTTATTGAAATCTGGAGTTTCTAATATTCAATTTTCTATTCATCATATCAAAATCTGAATTTGTTTTGAAATTCAATTTTCTCTTGTTGGCTTCTTGCTAAAACAGCATGATCAACAAACCAAAAATCAAACTCACATATATTAAAATTCATTGACAATTTAATCATACAAAATAATACCATTTGAAAAACAAATAAAGTCTTTCGAGAGAAACTCAATATCACACTGTGATGTGTGTAGATATCGAGGCAGTCCATGAAATGTGTAGATACCAAAGGCACTCTAGGATATGAAGTCCTTCACGAGGGATTATCTGATGTCTCGTTTGGGTGTCCCGTTCTATGTCCCCTTTATAATTTTTTGACATCCATCTTTCTAATTTTACCCCAAATGGAACAGCTGCCCATCTTCGACAATTGTTGAAATTTCTTTATCAGTTTAATTAAGTTCATGTTTTCTAAATAAAAAGTGTTATGTGGGTGTACAATTAGATTAGTGAGAGTATTTTGGGTATGCTGATCTGCATGTTATGTGGGAGCAGGACTGCCCTTGAGGGTAGCCGAATAAGGCGGTAACCTTGGGCTCCCACCTCAAGGGAGCTCCGAATCTTTCTTTTTTTTAGCCTAATTTTTTTTGTTACTTTTATATATAATCATGTTACCTTGATAACAATCTGATTGGTCTGATTGGGCAAGGTGGCTCGGGCGCTCATCCTAACTCAAACCAATCAAGGGATGTATTAAATTTTTTGAGTCACATGAATAATCATTTCTTGAATGCCTATACAGAATCTTGTTGACAGTATATATTACAGTTGCCTCTCCATAAAGAAACTTCTGAAAAAAAAATCAAGTCATACATCCAATCAATGATGTCACAAGAAAGATTGAATGGTTTGACGATTCTATTAATTGAAAAAAAAACTTGATAAAACTAGATTATGAGAACTTAATTAACACTTTTAACTCTCAAACGTAAGACATGCGACATCTAAGTGAAATGTTTTTATATTTATTAAGTTCATTTAATTTTTTTTTTTGATAAATTCTTAATGAAGGATCTTAAGTACTTCTTTGATGACATATATAAATTTTTTAAAGTTTTATAATTATATATATATATATATACAATATACATACATTTTGATAATGGAAGAATTGTGGGGCCCCAATTCTACGGTTTTCCTTGGACACCCAATATCTCAGGGTCGGCCCTATGTGGGGGGTCTCAATTTGATATCCGTTGGCCAGGTCGATACTCATCATATTCCTCTTCATCAATATCATTGATCAAATAAAATAAAAAATCATTTTACTTTTTTATATTTCACATTTCTTTCGAGTAAAACTTGTGATTTTAAAATGGCTTATTACTCAAAATGCTTCCTTAATTAGACATTGAACAAGCCCATTATCTAACTTCAAAGCTCAAACAGCATACGAGTCCAAGCCCACACAACCAATCAATCCTAATAAGGTCCAACTACTCACTAACACATGAATACATCTTCATCGCTCATCTGGATGTCACATGTCAGCCCTATAATAGATGTGCATTTATCCTTTATCGAAACTAATATAAAGAGAGGCGCATTTCATGAAAAAGATAACTAAGATTCACTATGTTCTTTAATCTATGGAAACTACGATTTACCACATACTAAGTTAGGGATCACCTAAAGAGCCTTTAGAGTGGCACCTCACTAGTGCTCACCCCTAACTGACAACCAATCTACCTTTTTAACTGGATGTACGAAGAGCACGTGGCACAAGAAAAGTGGACTGAGTATCACATCTAAATTAGTATAGTTTGTGCATCAACATTTTAAAGCTTTTTGTGGAAATTCTGACTAAATTTTCCCACTACTCTATCGAGCCAAGCACAATCCCCCAACTTTAACACGTCAAACATACGAGGCGAACAAGGGGACAATTCGAAGTAATACTTGGACAAAGATTTAGAGCACGGAGGGAAAACTCTCCAATGTAATGCAAATGATAGAGATAGAGAAACTCCAACAAGACCTGACCGAGGTCAGAACTAATGGTACTCAGGCTGAGTTAAGATACCAAATGTTAAACAAGCAATACATTAACGTGATAACTCAGCTGAAAAGGTCCCAGGTAGAACTCGCAACTCGCTGAGCTAGAGAAGACACCCGCAAAGAAGAGTAGGTGGTCGCTGAATGCATTGAATGTACCGATCGTATCCATCGAACTATTAATTCTACAGATTGCGGTTTGGGATCATTAACACATTAAGGCATCTCCTAATTAGTTTCCTCAATCAATTCATGATAAAGAACTACCGTCCATTCTCAGCAGAAGACCTTTTCTTGCTAAAGCAAGGAGAAAGTGAACCCCTACAAAAGTACGTAGTTTGGTTCAACCACAAATACTCTCGTTGTACCAAGACAAATGACAAGGTGGCTTTCACAACTTTCAAGGGCGGCCTCGAAGAGTCCTACTTCAGATATGTTGCATACACATAGAGGTGTTCCAACTTGGAGATCATGAAACATGTTATTTTGCATGCCAAGCAAAAGTTACTGAACCACAAAAGAGATGCTATACATGCTAACACTTACCAATTTAGCACAACCAACTCAATCGACATATACAAACTATTGGTAAAATTAGAGAAAAAGAAATATGAAATCTAATTCTAACAGTTATTAAATCCATGTCAATGCACAAATCGGTTGTAGTAGAAAAGTAAGGGTTGATGCCTTGAGGACTTGTGACAATGTGATATCCAATTATGATACTATATTAAATTAACACAAATAAGACTCAACAAGACACACAATAGTGTAAACGCAAGTCATATTGATTGATTAACTAAATCAAATCAAGGCTACCTATCCACCCTAACCAATTCAAGTTCCTAACATGATTTCCAAGTTCCTATTATTATGAATTCTATGAATAAGATTCCCATGCAAGGGTTCTGTTACAACTCACTCTACACATATTATTCTCTTCTTATGTAGCACATTTTACCCACCCCCACTGTTTAGAACGTCTATCAAACTTAGATAGTGATTAGTAGTCTAACCTGACGCACACTACCACTAGTCCAGCTTAGTGATCTAGGTTGTCATGAATTCTTATTATAAGATTGTTTATTAACCTCAACATCTTGATGCAATCTCATCAATAAATTATGCCACATGGTAGCTAGTCATGTAAGCATAAAGAGTTGCAATTTCAAAAATAATCAGAGTCTATTCAGCATTCATAGTAATGAAAAACAAGGGCCAAAATCATGTCAAAGAATTACATGGTGAAGGCTTCAAGAAGCCCTAATTCTGTGGTAAAGTACTCACACAAACTATTAAGGTAAAACTTGAAGGAATTTATACTTATAAATTAAAGTTCAAGGAGAAGAGAAGAAAACATTAAGAATAGTGAAAATCCGAACTTGAAGGAATTTATACTTATAAACTAAAGTTCAAGGAGAAGAGAAAAAAAAACACTAAAAAATAGTGAAAATCCAAGGCACGCATCCAAGAAATCTTCAGCTCTCTGTGTTCAACTCTCTAGCAGAAGAAAAAAAACTAGTTAGGCTAAAGCACAAGTATATGACTAGAAAAAATTGGGAATCCTAAACTTGTTTTAAACTCCTTTAAATACTCCTAGGGAATCCCCTAAAAACTAGAAATAGAAAATGAAAAAAAAAGGGCCAAAAGGCCCTTAATTAAACTCTAAATCGTCTTTCCTATCTCAGCAAGGATTCCTTCCTGGATCCTAAGACTTTCTTTAATGGAAAGTCTTATCCTAGGCAACCCACAAACTCTGATGCGCCAAGGCTAATTTTAGAACATTCTTAGACATTTTGGATGGTTGGATGTAGCTGGCATAGTCTGAGACTCAAAAACTGACAAATGGGTTTGCTTGCAAAACTGCACCCAAATAAGGTACATACATGACCCTAGACACGATCTGGAAACAGTTTGGACATAATCGAATCCTTGATATGGCATTGTGCTTTTGAGGCACTTCCAAGATAATGCATTTTACATGTCGCAAACGTATAGGCGGATTACTTTGTTCCATCATTGGCGGACGTGGACTTGGTAGAGATCGAGTAACTCCAACCTTCATCATTCAACTCAATAGCAACACTCCGACTAGAATCAAGGCTAACAATCCCATGGGAGGGGGGATATAAATGAAGCAAGAAATGCAACAAGACACGAAGAATGATTAGGGAAATCTAGCTTGCAAAATTTAGAGGTAATACCCTCCTCTACCACACTCCCCACCAATGAAGACAAACTTAGTTTATACGTCCTTTGTGAAGAAGCCACACTATGAATAAATTCTCCCCTGAGATTCTTTTCTCGGCACTGAGCGTGCACCCATCCCTTGCTCTACTGAAGCTAGCCAAACTCATATAGATGCATCATCTACCCATAGGTCGGCTCAGGCTTCCCCGTGCTCATAAATGTAGTATGCAGACAAATTAGAACAATATACACATTTGGATTAGGCTGGCCGATGGCCACCCCTATAATTTTCACAATCTTCTATAGCCATAGGTGCATAGGGAACCTCATACCATGCATATATAGCTCTGGGTAGAAGAGTGAATAGCCTGGTAGAGGGTCAATCAACACCTTACCAGCCTTTACCACTCTAAACTTCACCTCCTCAAGAACCTACCAGCTAGCGTGCCACTTGTTTAAACCACCTTGTGTCTCCCTGCTAGTCAACTCATCCATAGCGAACGTGGCCTTTTTCAGTGGCATATTAGTCACAATTACCCTAAGGAGAATCTTCCTACTCAACTTACACACAATTTCCCCAGAGAGAACGTTCAAACTGATACCACTGCTGCCTTTCCTCCTCAGTCTCACCTTCAAAGAAATCAAGCATTTCAATATTCTTTATAATTTTCTTGCCATTAGAAAATATTATTGGGGTCGACTCCTCATCTTCAATTTCTCTCTAGCTACTTGATCGTGCCAACTCAACCTCTAACCCAGCACACTCATCATAGTCATGTACTCCATTTGACTGGCTATCCCAATCTACCTAATGATAATCTAGGGGAAAAAATGATAAATTGGTATGACCAACCGAGCACTAGGCCTACATGGATCTGACCACCATTCGACCATCAAGTTTTCACTTGTTCCTTTAATTCAAAATAATGAAGGAAAACAAAAAAAAAAATAGCTTATTCTTTCACTGAGGACTTGGCTAGTCGGGAATCCCAACACCGCACCGATTATCGCCATAGTTTAGCAGAAAGTAACCTTGCCTCCCTGTCAGCAACCCCACTTGAAGCCCGACAAGCACCATCCCAGCCCACCTAATAGACCTGCCAACAACTGGTTGACCAGTCTACCACAACCGAAATAGGAAAATTCAACAAGACATATATGCGTCAGATCACCGGGCCAATAGACTAGTCAATCAACATTACTGTATGGGCCCATCAAAGTTCCAATCGATCACTAATTGGCCAACCAAACCCAACATATCGGTCAAACATCATCTTGGGACCCATCCAGCTATGTATCAATCTCTAATTCATTACTTGGTGCTCTTCCTAGATTGGGGGACTTAGGGGAATAGAGATATCTCTCCCCGACTCCTTAACCGAGAAATTTCACCTTGATTAAGAACTTGGAGTACTTCTATTGATACCATATTGGATCAGACTTTACGGGTTAGATACCTCAAGCGAAAATCCAACAAACAAGCCCAAGATCTAACTATAATGCCCAAATGGCACATGAGCTCATGCACACACAACCAATCAACCCTAACAAGGACTAACCACACACTGACGCGTGGACACATCTCTACTGTACATCTGGATGCCATGTGTCAGCCCTACACTATAAGTACATTTATCCCACATAGGAACTACTTATCACGCCTCTCTCAAACACCAATACAAAAGGAGGCATAGTTCCCGGGAAAAACTAACTAAGAATCACTATTTACTGTTATTATGCGAAAACTACTATTTACTACATACATTTTATATACATAGACCTATATACTAACTTGGACGTTGGAGAGCTTTTAGGCCAGCACCAACGACTAATCTACCATCTTTTAGATAATGTATGAGAGTATGTGGCACAGACAAAGTGGACGCAGTATCACATCTAAGTTGGCACATTTTGTGTATTAACAATACTCCCTATATTAACCCTCACTCCAATTTCATTATACATAAATATATGTGATTGATTTGCAAACATGAGCATAGCTACACTAATTAAAGCCATTGTTCTAGGCATTTGAGTTGAAATTTGCTCTTTGTAATTTAGATTACAATAAGTAAAATATTGCGCTTCTAGATTTTTTGTTTGAGAAATTAAGAATTCTTAAGGGGCTCGTTTAATGAGCAGGATTGGATTGGATGAAATAACACATCTCATTAAAATTAATGTGTTCATTATAAGGGAATTAGAAGCAGTAGAGATAGAAGAAAACTTATCATAATCCTCTTAGCAAACCGCATCTATTTTTACATTCAAAACACATTGAATTAAAAGAGTGTTTCAATCCAATTCAATCTCGCTAGCTAAAATTTGTCAAATTGTATAAGGAAGCAGATGTGTATGCCTTTTCCTCCTTCATTTAACTAGTTTAATTTAGCCCTCACCATTTGGACCGGAGCCCATGGACTTGTTAGAGCCGAATTGACCTTATGAGAAAAAGTTCGGCTCGACTCACTATGGACCATGTGCCAGCTCAGCCCAAAAGTTCATGGGATAGGCTTGGGCTTAGGTGTTTAACTGCGAATGGCCTCAGAGGCTAACCCGATAATGCGTAGCTTGAGCTCTTTCATATAAGCACGAAACCCACGCCCAAATATATAAAACCTATTATACATCAATTAGCCAATGAGGTGCGGCACCCATTTTTTTAATAAATACCCAACCCATTTTGTGTAGCCCAATCCATTGAAAGTCAAACTATCTTTTAGCCCAAACCCAAAGCCCCAAACAAAAGTTTCCCAAACCCTAACCCTAGCTAGTTGCATTAATATAAACTATTTTATCTTAACTTTTTGCAACTAAAATCTCTCATCTCTCAGTCGCTTGCAATGGCACACAACATTCTCCTCTCCACTTTCCCATAACACCCTCCTCTTTACACTATTTCAAATGAAACCCCGACTCTCTCGTACAACAGCACCACCCCTCTTGTAACGTCCCATCTCGAATTTCAAGATTTGATTAGTGATTAACTGAGAATTAGTGGTACCAATCGGTGACTAGTCGAGAGATTTCGGACGGACGGTGCAAAATAAACATTTTGCCCCTGGGAGTGGGCAAAATATTGACTTTTGGCTCAGGCAGTCAAACAAACTTTGACCGATGACCGTGACGTAGGTCGGGATGTCACGAGTCCATAAACAGGCGGCACGTCCGATTCCAACGTTCGGGGGGAAAGTTATGGGTCTCGGAAGTTTATGGCATGATTGCACGTAAACCGAGGAAGTGACACATGGCATGATTTGATTAGGGACGAAGTGTCTAGAAGGACCCAGATGAGTGACAAGTGTCACCCATCTGAGTGGCCCAATTCCCCAAAATTCGGGGTCCTTATCTTCTATATGGTTTGATTGTTTTCTCTGTTTTATCTAAACCTCCACAAACCTGTGGAAGTTCTTCAACCCATATACCCAATTCCACACCAAAACCCTTCGATCTTCGTCTGTTTGTTGAGATTTGTGAATCAAAGTTGGATAGGAGACTGGGACAATCGTGGTGGTGGCCACGGTGAAGCAACGTCGGCACAGTAGGTGCTAAACCCAAAAGCCCTGTTTTTGGGTCAAAACGGCGACCTTGGATTTGGAGTGTAATTCAAGGAATTGAGGTGAGATTATGCTTTCTGGGACTCACACGGTTTGATCCAACTCAAAAACAACATTGTTTGAAGCCATTTGAGCCACGAACAGACCTGGCGGAATTCGGAAAAGCTTGACCTTGGGTTCGTGCAATTAGAGGTAAGAGAAAGAGAAATTGATCTTGAAATCGTGTTCATATGAATCCTAGGATGCTTACAGGTCGATTAGAATTAGGAGTTCGACTGAAATTGGATAAGATTGGAGTTATGGCCGATCGGGAATCGAATTGGAAATTGATTGGTTTGGGTTGTAATTCGGTTGAATTAGTTACACAAATCTTTAATTCAATTTAAATGAATAAATTAGTGGGTAACAATTTACACAGATATTTAATTCAATTTAAATGAATAAATTAGTGGGAAACAATTGAAGGAATTAATGTTGAATTGACTGAAAACTAGTCGGGTTGCATCGCGGGTTGCAGACCCATTTTGCAGAGGAGTAGGGTGAGGATGATGACTGTAGCAGGTTATTGTTCCCGGCGCGTGGGCTTCACGTGCAGTCGCTTGCGACGGCCCGTGGGGGCGCTTGGGGGCAGAGTTGGGTGTTATGGTCAACACATGTTTTCATCCTTTCGATGTAACGAATATTTTGGGACAGGTTTCGAGTCGATTGGACACCGTTTCTGGGTAGTTTGGGGTATTCGAAGGTTTAGGTTCTATGTTAAATATGTTTAAAAATTCCAAAAAATTAGGGGATTTAATGTTAAGTTATTTGAAGTGGTTATGGACCTTCGGGTATGGTTTGGACAGGTCCGGAGGTTCCGGTGATGGTGGACTAGCTGGAAAGGCGTATGGCATGCGTATCGAGGCAGCAGCTAGAACGGTCTGTGAGTGGACTTTGTTTTCTAAATTATAATTCATGCATAACTGCTTTATATGTTTTCTATATGTGATTTCTATGCTTACGATTGTGATATTTATAATATACATATTTGCACGTATTTTGAGATGATTTACGTATTTGCACATTTTTCGAGGATATGTTTTTATACTGTGATTATATATGCAGTGTTTGAATAATGGTTTTGATGAAATGATCTTGGGTTTTGAAAGTGAATTCGGGCATGAGCCCCATGTTGGTAAAATGTGATTTCGAATTTGGATTCCGGTGGATAAATGTGTTTTCAGATTCAGATTTGGAATTGAGAAAGTGAATTTATTGATTTGATTTTGATTTGATACATGAATGGTTTTAAATTGGATTTGCTGGATCCGGTGTTATGATATGGGTTTAAAGACTTGTGAGTTTAAAGACTCGTTGATTGCTTACCGTTGGGGGGGGGGGGGGGGGGGCGGGGGCGGCATATGTTATTTGTGTTTAAAGACTAGTTGATTACCCATGTAGGCCTATTATTGAGTTTAAAGACTCGTGATTTTAATGACTCGTTACCCAGGAAGGCCTGATATGCTATTTGAGTTTAAAGACTCGGTGATATATGATCCAGCAGGTTCGATTGATTGATATGTGTTTCGAATTTTTGTGGTATCATGATTGTTTTCATATGGTTTTCAGATGTTTTGGGCAGTGGCCCATATGATTGGATTTACAGTTTTTGGGCTGAGTTCCCGCATGTGGTTTTGGTTTATGGTTTTAGGCTAAGGCTAGTGATTTGCGAGAGGAAATTCATTTGGTTTAATAAACATTTGTTATAGTGGACATGAAATAGTTTTCGAATGCATGCATTGTTTTTACATGAAGGGCATAACTGTATTTTTATGAAATGTGTTTTATGAAGTTATTTATTTTTGTCCACTCACGGTCTTTTCTGGTTTTTAATGCCCTTCAAGTTGATAGCAGATGTGGGCAGCTGATAAGACCGAGACATCACACACTCCACTACTGTTCATGCGCGCTTTGAAGGCTGATTAGGCTGTCAGCCTGGGTATCCCTGGTCTAGCTTACGAGTTACATGTAGGTTAGATGGGTGTCTAGCCTGCATGTCGCACGTGGGTTAGATGGGAGCATGGCTCATCCTGCGTAATCCCGAGGGGATTAGGACGGGTCGTGTCACCTCCCATCTCTCCCTCACTACCTCACAAAATATATACTCACATAAAACCACTTCATCATCAATCTATGGAGGTCTGATGGCGTGCTCCGTTGAGATCAAAGGAAAGTAATGGATGATTCCCATTTTTCTTCTCGGAACCTTGCGAAATCAATCCTTTGGATCTAATTATTTCTTTTTTCTTGTAAAATTTATAATTTTTCATTTGCTCAAGATGAGTGTTGTTGGTTTCAGACATCCTGTTCGAGGAGGAGAATCTATTTGCTTTCAAGATCGAGATGAAACAATTTTCATAGTGAGGTATATTCTCTAACCTTAACTTTAGCTGAAAAGGATTTGTTTGGGATAGGTTTAGAAAAGATAATTGATGCTAGATTTAGGCTTGCATTTTTAAGAAGATGAACGATTACAATGAGGATTTTTCTGGTGCTCTGCACAGAGTTGCAAAGACGAACTCGAAGTGTTTGATAAAATGCACAAATGGAAAAACTGAGCAATCTTGGTGCTCTCTGATACGACCCATCCCAATCCCCCCGGGATTATCGCGGGATGTGCTATGCTCACGTCTGACACGAAGTGTCAAACAAGAGATAACTCAAACCTAAGCACGTTCGGGGCTACCAGAGCGCGCCAGGATCGGTGGAGGAGTGCGATGTCTCGGTCTCTGCTACAGCCCGCATCCGGGATCAACCTGAAGGGCATTAAAACTATTAAAAGCTGTGAGTGGACGAAAATCAATAGTTTAATAAAAACACATTTCATAAAGACATTTATACCCTTCACTAAAAAGTATGCATGCATTCGAAAAACAGTTATCTCAATCAAATCAAATATGATAAAACCCGTTTGTAAAACCGAAGTCATTTCCTTCCTCAGATCATTAGGGTCTTAGCCCAAAATCGTAAATCCAAATATATGTGGGAACTCAGCTGAAAACCATAGAATACCAAAATCCATAAATCCATATCCAAGTGGGCCACTGTCCAAATCCATGAACACAAATGTAACGACCCGTCCCGAATTCCGGGATTAGGTTAGTGACTAATCTCGATTAGTGAGGTTGAACGGTGCTTAGTAGGGCGGAATCGGACAAATGTGCAAAATGACCGTTTTGCCCCTGGTCGTGGGTAAAATGTTGACTTTTTGATCGGGCGGTCAAACGGACTTTGACCGATGACCGTGACGTAGTTCGGGACGTCACGAGTTCATAGACAGGTGGCACGTTCGATTCCAACATTCGTAGAGAAAGTTATGATGTTCGGAAGTTGAGGGGTATTTTGGTAATTTGGCATGTTAGGGGCCAAATGTTGACTTTTTGATCGGGAGGTCCGATGGACGAGGGCCAAGGACCGTTACGTAGGTATCGTCGATACGAATCCAACGACAGGCGGTATGTAGAAATCGGAGATTCGACGACAACGTTATGGTCAAGTAAACGAACTAACGAACCGAGGCTCGGAATAAAATAATAATATAATAATAAAATCTGATTATCCTAATCCCAAACCAATCTGGACCCTTGATGTATGACACATGTCATCATCCCCTTCATTCCCTAATTCAGGGATCTATGTTGGCCATTTAGTTAATTAATTAATTAATCTCCTTAAATCCTCACACTCCATCCTATACCCAGATTAGATCCTAGCCGTTGATTTCATTTTCTTATTTTGTTCTTAAACCATCAGACTCACATTCATTCTCATTTTTCTCTCAAACCCGTGCACCCTCACCCTTCGAACAATCACACCAGACCACATCTCAACCTCAACCCACGCATCAGACACCTCCAGACAGACCCCAGCCACCTCCAGACGACGGCCACCACCATCACGGCCGCCCTGCACGGCCGGAAACTCCCCAGACCCGAGAGGAACCCGAACAGCCCAAATCGATCCAACCATCCAAACCTTCATACCTGGACTCGAACCAACGTAGGGTTAGGATCAGTGTGACCTTAGGACGACTCAGACCACGACTGGGCAGCCCACGGCGGCGACACGGCGGCGGTAAGTCCAGAAACCCGTGAAGACCCGATTTACTTCCCTGCTTTGAAACGGCCGTTTTTAACGTTATGAATGTTTGTTTGTTTTTGAGACATGTTCTAGGAACCTAGACGACCATTTTGGACCATGAACCACGGCCGGAATCTCGACGAGTCGCCGGAGATGATGACCTGAGTTCTCAGCCGATTTTCCTGTCAGATTTCAGGTAGTTTAATCAACCTAAAAATGAGTTTGGATGTCACAGAACTGTAGAGGAGGTTATGACGAGTTCATAGGATCAAACCGCATCAAAAATGGTGGTCTGGAACTCGATCTGTGATCGGGTCAAGCCGTGGGTCGACGGCGACCCGGTTACAGACCCGGTTTCAGAACCCGGTACTGTAGCATGACGTCATCAATGTTGACCTGAGTGTTGACCTGGCGCGTGGGGGCGCGTGAAGGGTATTTTGGGGAAACTTCCAACATGACTTTTAATCTATTCGATGTAACGAACATTTTGGAATTGGTTTCGTGTCGATCGGACACCGTCTCGATAGTGTTCGGGATGTCCGAAGGTTTTAATTTAAGTTTAAAAATAAGTAAAAATTCGGGAAAATTACGGGAATTTGATAGGATGTTAATGATGAGGTTAGTGACCCTCTAATGTGTTATATGGTTTATATACATGATTTCTATGATGGTATTTGTGAGCATTGATTTCGGGTATGTTGCACGTATTTCGAGGTGTTTTCCGTATTTCACGTATATCGGGATTAACGGTTTATTTGTGGTTTTGCGTGCTTGTGGTTAAATAAATAATATGATAAAACGGTTTTTATATTGGAAAGATGAATTCGGGCTTGAGGCCCACTTGTTTTGGAAATCTCGGACTTGGAGTCCATTTGAATACGTAATCGGGCTGCGGGCCCAGTTGGTTTATAAGTCGGGCTGCGGGCCCAGTTGGTTTACAAATCGGGTCGTGGGCCCAGTTGACAGGACCCGCCCCGATCCCACAGGGACCACAAGGGGACGTGCCCTGCTCCCGTCTGACACCCAATAATTCATACCAATTTTAACCTCAAAACATTTAAAAGCATAAATAACCAAATTAAAGTCATACATCAAATCCGAATTAAACGAATGTCAGACAAGGGATATAATCCAAAATTACAAATTTGCGAGCACGACTCTAAAGTAAACCTGCGGGTACACCGCCCAGCAGGGGTTCAGGTACGCAGAAGTAGATCTATGCCTCAGCCTCTGGTTCCTCCTCTACCTCAGTTTCCCGACCTGGAGGGGTTATCAAAAACATTAAAGGGTGAGTGGACCGAAACTCAAGTTTATGAAATCGTTTGATAAGTAAAACATATAATTTACCCCTCCGTTTTCCAAACATGCGTGCATCATAATTCAAAATCATAAACCATATAATATGAACCATAAGTATAATTTTAGTTGCTGCACTATACACTCCAAACCCGACATCCCTGATGTCTGACGTCCCTGACGTCCAATAAGGTCACAATCACAAGGCTACGCGTGCCACTCGGGTCTCAATTCCGAGTTCAATCCCCGAACCCCGTTCGGGTACAGCATCCCCGATGCTTAGCGTCATAGACGCTGGACGTTCTAGACGTCCGTGACCTCTCCGGGGTACCTCATCCGGAGGAGACAATATAATATGGAAAGATCTATACAGTGCAGTAACAAATGCATTTTATTGATATCCATATGCAAACATATATATACATAGATAGAATCCGAACCAATCATTCAGTTTCATCGGACGGGTCTCAAGCCCAAATACCGTGAAACGTGCCATAACCATATTTTCCATATCATCAAAACCATCATTGTTTTAGCATGTGAATAAGTATAATAAAACCAGAAAACATTTATGCACACAAGGGTTTAAGAAAATGGCCCACTCACAGTACAGTCCTGCCGAAAACCGAACGTATACCCTCGTTCTGGTACGATTACACAACCCCTGTCATATCCAAAGTATTCGTAAAGATCAATACAAACCCCTAACATTCAACCATGAAAGCCTAGGTCGAAACCGGCCCGGGAAAGCCGCTCGAACGCGCTTTCCAAGGCAATAAACCTTATTTTGACCAACTTAAAGATCTCCGATCGACCCGAAACCACCGCCATTGGATCCGGATCGTCGAAACCTAAAGAATGGTGGTGGTCCCACCAGAAACACTGTTCACACGCGCCCCCACGCGCCGGTCAACGCGGCGGTCAACGCAGGAACAGTTCCTGCTGACGTCATCGCTGACGTCACTGCTGACGTCAGCATGACGTCATGCTGACGTCATCTGACAGCTGTCAGGTCTGACATGTCAAACTCTGACAGGTGCCACGTGTCAACATCTGATTGGTCCACCACACTGATCTGTCAGACCACGTGTCAGATCTGACATGTGCCACGTGTCAGCACGACACAGGTCCACGTCACTGACATGTTAGTGACACGTGGCAGTCCCTGACTGGTCCACGTCACTGACATGTCAGTGCTGACTGTGCACTGACATGTGACACGTGTCGGCTCACGGTTGGTCCACGTCATCTGACAGGCTGACAGGGTGCCACGTCATCACCGCTGTCCTCAGACGGGTTGACCCGAACACCTGCAACTCGGGTCGATCAGACCCGCGATCATGACCCGGTTGCCATTTCTTCATTTCTCAACCATTTCAGTCCTAGTTTGTTCCTAGATGCTCGTCTCAAACCCAGAAAGGGTTCTAGCTAATCAAAATTGACAAACACAGACAGGTTCGAAGGCTTACCTCGATGAACAGACCCGGTTCCCGTCGCCGTTTAAACTCCGTTCAGGTCACCTCCGGTCACACAATTGAGTTATAGAGGTTCCTAACAGTCCATAGAAGTGAATAGAGTAAAAAAGGAATGCCAACAAACGCTGAACAACAAGCTTCCATTTCTGAGTTTTTGAAACCGTTTCGGGTTTTGAAGCCGACTCACCTCGCCGCCGTCTACCGCCGTCCACCGCCGTGCCTCCGTCCTTCCCCGTGAGTCCAGCAACACACAGACACAGGGACAGGGAGTAGTGCGGGTGTGATGGATGAAATGGGCAGTGTGTGTGGGTTCGGGTGAGAAATATATAGAAATGGAGGGAAAGCTGCTCAAAGAAATGAACGGCCCAGATTGAATCTCAAAATGAGATCAAGGGCTGAGATCAGATCTGGGGTTTTCAATCCAAAGGCTGGAATTTAAAGCTGATTCAAATGTTAATTAATCCAATAGTGGATCTGATCCAATCTAGCCAATGGGTGAGTGACACTTGTCACTCACCAGGTGTCCTCCAATCAGATTTCCTGAATTTAATATTCGACACGAAAACTGAGACACGAACTTCCCGAATTCACGTTTCTGACCATAACTTCCTCGTACGAAGTCCGAAATGGACGTGCCACCTGTCTATGAACTCGTGATGTCCCGAACTACGTCACGGTCATAGGTCAAAGTTCATTTAGTTCATCAATCAAAAAGTCAACAATTTGACCATACCATTCACAGGGGTAAAATCGTCAAATCACACATTAAATTACAATATGGGAATCCTCGAATTTCCGGGGTGTTACAACCTTCCCCCCTTAAGAAATTTCGTCCCGAAATTTCAAAGAAACAAATGAGGAAATTGTTCTCGCATCTGAGCCTCAGGCTCCCATGTGGCTTCTTCCACATTCTGGTTTCTCCAGAGAATCTTCACGAGAGGGATCGTCTTTCGTCGTAGTACCTTTTCCTTCCGATCCAAGATCTGTACTGGTTGTTCTTCAAAGCTCAAATCCTCCCGTAGTTCAACAGGTTGTTCCCCAAGTACATGAGAAGCATCACGTACGTACATCCGCAACATCGATACGTGGAAAACATCGTGAACTCTCGATAGTTCTGGAGGTAGTGCCAATCTGTAAGCAACTCTGCCAATTCTCTCCACGATTTCATAAGGTCCGATAAAACGCGGACTCAGTTTCCCCCGTCGGCCAAAACGGATAATCCCTTTCCACGGAGACAACTTCAGGAAGACAAAATCTCCCACTTCAAACTCCAAGTCTCGAATCCGTCGGTCGGCATAACTCTTCTGGCGATCCTGTGCCACCTTCAATCTCTCCTTGATCACGCGAACAGTTTCCATGGTTAAGTCCATCATCTCCGGCCCTACAGCCGCTCGCTCTCCTACCTCCGTCCAGCAGATAGGTGTCCTGCACTGTCGGACATACAGTGCCTCATAAGGTGCCATCCCAATGCTTGCCTGATAGCTGTTGTTGTAAGCGAATTCCATCAATGGCAAATGAGTATCCCAAGAGTCTTGAAACTGTAGTACACATGATCTCATCATGTCCTCCAGGGTTTGAATGGTTCTCTCAGACTGTCCATCGGTCTGAGGATGGAAAGCAGTACTGAAACGTAAGGTTGTTCCCAAAGTAGCTTGCAAACTCCGCCAGAACCTGGAAGTGAAACGCGGATCACGATCGGACACAATCGATTCCGGCGTACCATGAAGTCGTATGATTTCCTTCACAAACAACTGAGCCAGTCGGTTAGGTTTATAGGTTTCCTGAACTGGCAGAAAATGGGCTGATTTGGTTAACCGATCCACGATCACCCATACTCCGTCCACTCCACTCTGAGTCCTCGGTAACTTAAAGACGAAGTCCATGGTGATGTGATCCCACTTCCACTCAGGAATCGGAAGTGGCTGCATAGCCCCATACGGTCTCTGCCGTTCCGCCTTAACCTGCTGACAGGTTAAGCATTTTCTCACGAACTCAGCAATATCCTTCTTCATTCCTGGCCACCAATAATGGTTCCGGAGGGTACGGTACATCTTTGTACCTCCCGGATGCATAGCATAGGCCGAACTGTGGGCCTCCTCAAGTATCTCGGCCCGTAACTCTGCCACTGCAGGTACGCACAAACGGCCCAATTTCACCAGTGCTCCATCGTCCCGGATGGTAAAATCCTGTCTCCCATCCGCATCGACCTCAATTCTGTAAATACAGAGTATCGGATCCTGAAGTTGTGCTTCAATGATCCGATCAATCAGTACTGGTCGCACATGGAAGCTGGCCAACAAAGCTCCATGCTTGTCCGTACCCAACATAACTCCCGCCTTCCGGAGTTCCACCAGCAAGGGAAGATACACCATCCCCAGGTGTGCAATAGTTCCCGCTGATTTCCTGCTGAGTGCATCCGCCACCACATTGGCCTTACCCGGATGGTATTCGATCGTACAGTCATAGTCCTTCAGTAGCTCCAACCATCTCCGTTGTCTCATGTTGAGCTCCTTCTGAGTGAATAAGTATTTAAGACTCTGGTGGTCGGTGTATATCCGACACGTTGCGCCGAACAGGTAATGTCTCCAGATTTTGAGAGCATGAACCACCGCCGCCAACTCCAAATCATGGGTAGGGTAGTTCAACTCATGAGTCTTCAGCTGCCGGGATGCATAGGCGATAACCTTGCCAGTTTGCATCAACACGCAGCCCAAACCTTGCAGCGATGCATCACTGAAGACCACAAATTCCCCACTGTCATCCGGCAATGCAAGGACAGGTGCAGTGGTCAATCGATCTTTCAACTCTTGAAAGCTCCGATCGCACTGCTCGTCCCAGATAAACTTTACTCCCTTCCGAGTCAAACGAGTCAATGGTGCAGCAATTTTGGAGAAGCCCTCCACGAATCTCCGGTAGTAACCTGCTAATCCGACGAAACTCCGCACCTCGGTCACTGTTGTCGGTTTAGCCCAGTTGGTCACCGCTTCTGTTTTCTGAGGATCCACGCAAATCCCATCCGCCGATATCACGTGTCCCAGAAAACCAATACTGCTCAGCCAAAACTGACACTTGCTCAGCTTGGCATACAATTGTTCTTGTCTCAGTCTCTCCAAGACCAACCGTAGATGTTCTTCATGTGCACGGGCACTCCTTGAGTATACCAAAATATCATCGATGAACACAATCACGAACTTATCCAGGTAGGGTCGGAAGACCCGGTTCATCAGATCCATGAATGCTGCTGGAGCATTCGTCAAACCAAATGGCATAACAAGGAACTCGTAGTGCCCGTAACGGGTTCGAAAAGCAGTTTTTGGAATATCCTCCTCCGAAATCCTCAGTTGGTGATACCCAGATCGCAAATCAATTTTCGAGAAGCACTGAGCTCCCCGCAACTGGTCGAAAAGGTCATCGATCCTGGGTAGAGGATACTGGTTCCTCAGTGTCACCTTGTTGAGTTGTCGATAGTCAATACATAAACGGAGACTTCCTTCCTTCTTCTTTACGAACAACACCGGTGCCCCCCACGGTGAAGTACTCGGTCGGACATATCCCAAATCTACCAACTCCTGCAATTGAGTCTTGAGTTCTCGTAACTCGGCCGGCGCCATCCGGTATGGTGCCTGGGATATAGGTCGGGTACCCGGGAGTAGTTCAATAGTAAACTCAATCTCCCGCGATGGTGGCAACCCAGGTAAGTCTTCCGGGAATACATCCGGAAACTCACAGACCACCGGTATTTCGTCGATAACCGGAGTATCGACCCGTTCCGACACGACATGCGCCAGATAACCCTGGCATCCCTTCCGTAGAAGTTTGGTAGCAGTAAGTGACGAAATCACTTCAGGAGGCGAACCATCACGTTCCCCCTGAAAGATAACTTCCGGCAAACCCGGGCTCCGCAAAATCACTTGCTTGCTACAGCAGTCGATGAGCAATCCGTGCTCCGACAGCCAATCCATCCCTAGGATTATATCGAAGTCGTGGATATCCAGAATAATTAAGTCTGCTGGTAACTCCACATCCTCAATCCTTACCGGGCACCTCCGAATCACCTGATTCACGAGGTACACGGTACCCATCGGGGTGCCAACACCCATTTCGCAATCTAAGACTGATACCACACAATCAAGCATACCAGCACAACTCCTCGAAATAAAAGAATGTGTAGCCCCCGCATCCATTAATACACGTACAAGAAAATGAAAGATATGTAGTGTACCTGTGACCACGCCTGGAGCAGTCCTCGCCTGCTGCTGGGTCATTGCAAACACTTGGGCCCTCGGCCCTCCGTTCCGTCCGCGCGCGCCACGTCCAGCACCACGGTCACCTCCCTGACCGCGACCTCCATTAGTGTGGGAAGCCGTGCTCTGCACCACACTCGAGCCCCCAGCGTCGTTGTTTTTGGACAACTGCGGACAATCACATGCATAGTGGCCTTCCTCTCCGCAAGCAAAACAAGTTACCGGCCTTGGCCTGCCCGAATGCCCACCAGATGCACCGCTCCAAGATGAGTGCTGCCCAGAGTTGTGTCCAGATCCTCTGCCCTGAGAGCCTCCACGTCGACCCGACCAGCCACGACCCTTGAAGGATGAGGGTGCTCCCCTGTAGCTCCCTCCCTTGTTGTTCTTACGGCCCGATGGCCCATGATGTGGGCGATCCTGACGTCGTCCCTCCCCCGAAGGCTGTCGTGATTGGTGTGCCTCCAGACTGGCCTCGACACGCACCGCTGCGTCGACCATATCCCTCAGAGAAGCATGAGTGGTAGCAGTAACACTGGCCCGGATCTCCCCTCGGAGTCCAAACTCAAACCGCTGGCATTTGTCCTCCTCCGTGCTTACGAATGAGGCAGCGAACCGGGAAAGTTTCCCGAAGGTTTGCTCGTAGTCTGTAACAGACATGTCACCCTGCTCCAGCCGCAGGAATTCCGCCTCCAGCGCCGCGCGAAAGGATCGCGGGTAGTACTGGTCCAGAAACCTGGAACGGAAAGCTTCCCAGGTAGTGGTATGGACAGACCACCCAGACATTTCGAGTCCGTGCCACCACTGGTAGGCTCCTCCTTCCAGCAAGAAGGCCGCCAAAGTCACTCGTTCGCCCGGAGGGCAGTGCATCACCAAGAAGATCCTCTCCCACTTGGTGATCCAGTCGTGAGCATCCTCGGGGTTTGATCCCCCGCAGAAAGGAGTGGCTCCCAAACGTTGAGCCCTTTCGATGCTCGCGCATTCCATCTCTCTTTCTAGATCCTCGTCCGTTCAAGTATGAGGAATTCTCCTAGGAGGCATAACCAACTGTTAAGAGGCATAGATCAGAAAACAATATTCTTAAAAGTTGAAAAGTAACTAGTACTAATCGCTAGTCTAGCATGCTGACCAATACCCTAGTACTGACCACAACCTAGTGCTCTGATACCAAGCTGACAGGACCCGCCCCGATCCCACAGGGACCACAAGGGGACGTGCCCTGCTCCCGTCTGACACCCAATAATTCATACCAATTTTAACCTCAAAACATTTAAAAGCATAAATAACCAAATTAAAGTCATACATCAAATCCGAATTAAACGAATGTCAGACAAGGGATATAATCCAAAATTACAAATTTGCGAGCACGACTCTAAAGTAAACCTGCGGGTACACCGCCCAGCAGGGGTTCAGGTACGCAGAAGTAGATCTATGCCTCAGCCTCTGGTTCCTCCTCTACCTCAGTTTCCCGACCTGGAGGGGTTATCAAAAACATTAAAGGGTGAGTGGACCGAAACTCAAGTTTATGAAATCGTTTGATAAGTAAAACATATAATTTACCCCTCCGTTTTCCAAACATGCATGCATCATAATTCAAAATCATAAACCATATAATATGAACCATAAGTATAATTTTAGTTGCTGCACTATACACTCCAAACCCGACATCCCTGATGTCTGACGTCCCTGACGTCCAATAAGGTCACAATCACAAGGCTACGCGTGCCACTCGGGTCTCAATTCCGAGTTCAATCCCCGAACCCCGTTCGGGTACAGCATCCCCGATGCTTAGCGTCATAGACGCTGGACGTTCTAGACGTCCGTGACCTCTCCGGGGTACCTCATCCGGAGGAGACAATATAATATGGAAGGATCTATACAGTGCAGTAACAAATGCATTTTATTGATATCCATATGCAAACATATATATACATAGATAGAATCCGAACCAATCATTCAGTTTCATCGGACGGGTCTCAAGCCCAAATACCGTGAAACGTGCCATAACCATATTTTCCATATCATCAAAACCATCATTGTTTTAGCATGTGAATAAGTATAATAAAACCAGAAAACATTTATGCACACAAGGGTTTAAGAAAATGGCCCACTCACAGTACAGTCCTGCCGAAAACCGAACGTATACCCTCGTTCTGGTACGATTACACAACCCCTGTCATATCCAAAGTATTCGTAAAGATCAATACAAACCCCTAACATTCAACCATGAAAGCCTAGGACGAAACCGGCCCGGGAAAGCCGCCCGAACGCGCTTTCCAAGGCAATAAACCTTATTTTGACCAACTTAAAGATCTCCGATCGACCCGAAACCACCGCCATTGGATCCGGATCGTCGAAACCTAAAGAATGGTGGTGGTCCCACCAGAAACACTGTTCACACGCGCCCCCACGCGCCGGTCAACGCGGCGGTCAACGCAGGAACAGTTCCTGCTGACGTCATCGCTGACGTCACTGCTGACGTCAGCATGACGTCATGTTGACGTCATCTGACAGCTGTCAGGTCTGACATGTCAGACTCTGACAGGTGCCACGTGTCAACATCTGATTGGTCCACCACACTGATCTGTCAGACCACGTGTCAGATCTGACATGTGCCACGTGTCAGCACGGCACTGGTCCACGTCACTAACATGTCAGTGACACGTGGCAGTCCCTGACTGGTCCACGTCACTGACATGTCAGTGCTGACTGTGCACTGACATGTGACACGTTTCGGCTCACGGTTGGTCCACGTCATCTGACAGGCTGACAGGGTGCCACGTCATCACCGCTGTCTTCAGACGGGTTGACCCGAACACCTGCAACTCGGGTCGATCAGACCCGCGATCATGACCCGGTTGCCATTTCTTCATTTCTCAACCATTTCAGTCCTAGTTTGTTCCTAGATGCTCGTCTCAAACCCAGAAAGGGTTCTAGCTAATCAAAATTGACAAACACAGACAGGTTCGAAGGCTTACCTCGATGAATAGACCCGGTTCCCGTCGCCGTTTAAACTCCGTTCAGGTCACCTCCGGTCACACAATTGAGTTCTAGAGGTTCCTAACAGTCCATAGAAGTGAATAGAGTCAAAAAGGAATGCCAACAAACGCTGAACAACAAGCTTCCATTTCTGAGTTTTTGAAACCGTTTCGGGTTTTGAAGCCGACTCACCTCGCCGCCGTCTGCCGCCGTCCACCGCCGTGCCTCCGTCCTTCCCCGTGAGTCCAGCAACACACAGACACAGGGACAGGGAGTAGTGCGGGTGTGATGGATGAAATGGGCAGTGTGTGTGGGTTCGGGTGAGAAATATATAGAAATGGAGGGAAAGCTGCTCAAAGAAATGAACGGCCCAGATTGAATCTCAAAATGAGATCAAGGGCTGAGATCAGATCTGGGGTTTTCAATCCAAAGGCTGGAATTTAAAGCTGATTCAAATGTTAATTAATCCAATAGTGGATCTGATCCAATCTAGCCAATGGGTGAGTGAAACTTGTCACTCACAGGTGTCCTCCAATCAGATTTCCTGAATTTAATATTCGACACCGAAAACCGAGACACGAACTTCCCGAATTCACGTTTCTGACCATAACTTCCTCGTACGAAGTCCGATTTCGGCGTGCCGCCTGTCTACGGACTCAGGACGTCGAGGCCTACCCAACGGTCCTTGAGTCAACAGAAAATTAGTTGTCCAAAGAAAAGTCAACATTTTCCCCCGAGAGTCCAAATTACGGTAATGCCCCTGAACTTCCGATAGTCATAACTTTTACCCTGATCGTCCGAAATGGACGTGCCACCTGTCTATGAACTCGTGACGTCCCGAACTACGTCACGGTCATAGTTCAAAGTTCATTTAGTTCATCAATCAAAAAGTCAACAATTTGACCATACCATTCACAGGGGTAAAATCGTCAAATCACACATTAAATTACAATATGGGAATCCTCGAATTTCCGGGGTGTTACACCAGTGGTTCATAAAATCGGGCATGAGGCCTAGTTGGATTATAAATGTGATTTCGGGTCAGGGACCCTATGTTTAATAATTGTGATTTTGGGTCAGGGACCCTAAATGGAATTACGTGGTTTTATGGAAATTTCGGGCAGGGCCCAATTGTAATGATGTGATAAAGGGTTTAATAAAACTGTTTTCCATATACCATCTGGATACAAGGATATACGATGGTCTCCTCCAGATGTCCGGGACACTGGGGAAGTCACGGTGCATTGCCTGCGAGGGGTCATTATACGGAGCAGCCGGACCGTATGATGACTCAGGAGCAGGATTGCTATGATTGACGTCAGGGACGTCAGACATCAGGGATGTTAGATATATGGACCCGGAGAGACCCCGGGTAGCACGCGTAGCTTATGAAACCGTGAGACATGACGTCAGGGACGTCTCGCATCAGGGATGCTGGTGATGGTAATGGTAAAATACGAATTAATGAAATGGCTTTCCAGGTGGATTTATGATTATATGATTTTAATGGATTGATGTTCATTTATGGTCGTGGGTGGTGACCCACATGGTTGTTTATGTATAGTTATGGTATTTCACAGTTTTGGGCTGAGTTCCCACACTTGGTTTTTGGTTAACGATTTTTGGGCTAAGGCCCTAATGGCTCGGTTGAGCAAATGTTTTGGTTACTGGTTTTCGTGGCATGCATACGTTTTTATTAGAGGGCATAAATGTCTTATAAATGTATTTGATGAACTTACTGGTTTTTGTCCACTCACAGCTTTTGTTTTTAATGCCCTTCAGGTTGATCACGGATGCGATTGCAGCAGAGACTGGGACATTGCACACCTCCTCCATCGATCCTTGCGCACTCTGGATGCCCCGTTGGGCAGTGGCTCTTGGTTATCCCTTGTCTGACACCTCTTGTTGGACGGGAGCAGGGCACATTCCATGGTAATCCCGGGGGGATTGGGATGGGTCCTGTCAACAAATCCATAAATACATAAATACCATTTCATAAATCCAATGATTCATATTTACCAAATAACCATCCTCGGCATCCCAAATGCCTAGCGTCCCAGACGCTTGAAGTCCCAGATGTCATATCCCACAATAAAAGCAGAGTGTTCTGCATGGGGTCTCTCTGGGCCCATATCTGTGACATCCCTGATATCTGACGTCTCAGACGTCTAATCATAGCAATCCTGCTCATGAGTCATTATACAGTTTGGTCGCTCCGTGTAGTGACCCCTCGCAGGTAATGCACCGTGACTTCCCCTATGTCCCAGACACATGGAGGAGACCAACCACATATCCTCGTATCAAGATGGTGTATGGAAAACAGTTTTATAAATTCATTTCAAAACATCTCAAAGGGCCCTACCCAAAATTTCCATAAAACCATTGTAATCCATAATTCCAAATCCATTTAGGGTACCCAACCCAAAATCACGTTTATAAAACATAGGGTCCCAGACCCGAAATCACATTTATAAACCACAAATGGGACTCATGCCCGATATCATAACCAACTCGGCTTCTAGCCCGATTATGTAAACCAACTAGGCCCCCGGCCCGATGCAGTACTCAAATCCAAATCTGTTTTATCCAAATCCATTTATCCAAAGCTATTTATGGGTCCCTGACCCGAAATCATATTCATAAAACACAATTGGACCTCATGCCCGATTTCGTAAACCAACTGGGTCGTCGGCCTGATCATACAACTTAAATGGTTCTTAGCCCCGATTTCTCAAATTGACTCCAAATCCGATACTTTCCAAATCGAATGGGTTCATCTTTCCAAAGCAAAAACCAGTTCATCACACCATCAATGAAACCACAAGCATGTATAACACTGTATGTAGCCATAAACCTCGAAATACGTGAAAAATACGTAAAACCAATCATCACAATCATCATCATAGGAATCACATATATAAAACATATAAAACAGTTATGCATGCATCACAGTTTAAAAAACAATGTCCACTCACAGACCGTCCTACTTTGTCACCTCGATACGTGGACCATACGCCTTTCCAAGCCACATCACTATCACCGGGACTACCAAACCATACTAGAGGGTCACTAACCACTTCATTAACCTCTCATTAAATCCTCGTAATTTTCCTGAATTTTAAATGTATTTTACATGGGCTTTAAACCTTCGAACACCCAAAACTACTCCGAAACAATGTCCGATCAACACGAAATCAGTCCCAAAATGTCTGTTGCATCGAAAGAATGATTTCATATGTTGAACACTTCCCCAAAAAAATTTCCCACGTGCCCCTCAAAAGTGCTATGCATGGGCTTCACGCGCCTGTACTGTTCATTATCTTCAACCTCGCTGAACCAATCCAGACCGGTCCAACTGTGTAGCCGGTCCAACTGTGTAGCCGGTCCAACTGAACCGGTGTGACGAGTTCAGGCACATATCTTCTATGTTTTCGGTCTGTTTTCATCCATTTTTAATCCTATAGCTTCGTCTAGTCCTATTCTATCAATCTATAATTTCAAAAACATGAAAGCAAGCCAAGATCATACCTTCCCAATCGAAGTTTGAACCGGCCAACATTCCCCCCATCGGGTTTCCATGATTTCGGCCACCACCGTCCTTCTTTTTCATCCTAAAACGTTTGTACACCTTCCACAATTACTTTTTCATTAATAAAACCATTCAATCAACTCTAAACCCCAAGTTCCAAATTTGAAATACCAAACTCACCATTCATGGCTTCCCTAGCCATCGTCCATGATGGCTCTACCCGTGGCTACCATCTTCATCCTCTCACCTCACTCTCTTTTTTTCATTCACACACCAAGCACAAATAATGGGGTTTGAAGGGGCTATAAGGTTGGGGTTCACAGTTTAGAACCTTCACGGGTTTTGGGAAAGAAATGAAGAAATGATCGATCGAAGGGAAGGAAAATATCCCACCGTGTGGGGAAATGGACTAATTAGATGGGTGACACTTGTCACTCATCTGGTGGGTCCTTCTAGAAATTTCCACCAACCAAAACCTGCCACTTGTCCTCGTTTCTCAGTTTGCATGAATAGTGCCGTAAAATGTTCTAGACCCATAACTTTCCCGTTGAACCTCCGATTTCGACGTGCTGCTTGTCTATGGACTCGTGACGTCCCGATATATATCACGCTCATCGGTCAAAGTCCATCTGACTGATCGAGTCCAAAGTCAACTTTTCGCCCAACTCCTAAGGGTAAAATCGTCATTTTGCACCGTCCATTTGTAATCTCCGACTAATCCTCAATTATTCACATTAATCCTTAATTAGTCACTAATTAATCCAGAAATTCGGGACGGTTCGTCACAACCTACCTATCTTACAATAATTTCATCCTCGAAATTTCCAACTCGTCCAACTCCACATCCCCACTATGGAAATCCACGCTCTACTCCGAAGTCCACAATCAACCAGACTTCCCAAGTCGATACAACCTAATAAATATTACTTTACGACGTCTACAACACAGAAAGACCTCCCTCGGTGCCACCTTGACAATCTTACCACTCTGACACTCTTGACAATTCTGGGATTATACAAACATCTCCCAACTATCACCGCTCAACTGTACCACCCTGGTATCAGAGCTCCAACCATCATCCAGTCAATGACATCACCCTAACAACCCCTCAATGTAGCATAAGATCAACGCTAGAATCTCACCTCGTAGAGCCAAGTTCAAATCTATCCCGCAAATTTATCGGCGTTGGTACTCCCTTCAAACAACTCCCTCAGCGATCCATGCTAACTTAGCCAGAGTCACAGAGCAGTCACTTCATGTGAAGCAATCTGACCGCTCACCTCATATGTAGTTAGATGAACCACCAACTCGCTCAACCAACGGGTAACTAGACCTCACCGAATATTTGTCTCGTAGTGATAACACATGTGCACTGTAGTGTTCCCTTAGTCACCCACAACTATGAGCCCTCGCTCACATCAATCCCTGAATCCCACCAAATCATTTCGGCCCAAACACACGGTAACCAATGTTCAGTCCACGTCCTTACCATGACAGGACCCGTCCCAACTGGAAGTCAAAAACCGTGCCCGGTCCTGCTCCCGTCTGACAAGTCAACCAAAGGTCCGAAATTACCCTTCAGTGCTTGCCAGACAAGGGATGTTTGCGCTGATTTCTGCTGCTGCCACTGCCTCACGATCAGTCCCGAACGTCGTACCACGTCCTGGAGGGTCACAAAACAGAAAAGGTGTGAGTGGACAAAAATGACCTCTGATAAAAACATTTGCCAAAATTACATTCTTACCCTCCGCTTTTCACAAACTTGCATGCATATCGTAAAACATGAGTAATAGTATGAAATCATTCAAGTATGAACAGTGGACCGATAAAATCAAAACATTTTTTCCCATGGTCCATAAAACTCATGTTCACCAAATCAGTTCATATTATAAAACGTCAAATCCCGGCTCTCAGGTCAAAACATGTGAAAACATAATCACCTGGCCACAAGGACAAAAAACCCGTACTCAATACCAGTACGTCATCACAAACAACATCAATCAGCACTAATCACAAGTGCACAGTCAATCAATCAATCCAATCAATCCGCACTACTCACAAGTGCACAAACTATCACACAATCACATCTGCACTACTCACAAGTGCTGCACTACGCGTAGGCCAATATCCAGTCACTCTCTCGGGAACAGACACCTCTGGGCTCAACCCTCAGGCTCAGTCACATCTGGGCGAACACATCCCCAGGCTCAGACCCATTCGAGTGGTACATCCAGGCTCAGTCACATCTGAGAAGCTGAATACCATAGGATCAACTCCCGATCCTACAATCACATCCCCCAAGCTCCGGTCGTCTGGGTAATTCCCCCAAGCTCCGACCGTTTGGGCATTTCACAATCACAATGAAAACCATCTCGGGAATTACATCCCAAAATATGTCAATCAAATCTTGTCTTCATACAAAGTCAAGATCATTCCCGACTGGGTCCCAAGCCCAAAATACCATTTACACATAAACCGTTAAAATCACATTTTAAAATAATAAAATAATCCAGAAATCATCATTGACTTACCAACTAAGTCCAAATATCATTTTAGAAATCCTTTTGACTCCAGGCCTAGCTCAAAACATCATTTGCACGTTCCTCGTAAAACGTGCCCGAAAGTCTGATTAAAATAATCATAAAATCACAAGAAATCGTTAATTTCATCAAATTCACAAGTGACTCCAAATCCGAGTCAAAATCACTATTCACTTGGGTTCTCATGCCCAAAATAACATTATCACGCAAATCCATGTGTTGTAACCTCCGTTACCATTTTCACGTAAATCCACGAAATTGACCCTTGACTCATTCCCGAGTCACAACATCATTTTTCAATCCATGACTCATAATCCGAGTCCAAACATTATTTTCAATCAAATTCAATACTGGACTCATAACCCGAGTCCAAACATCACTTGTAACCAAATTCATAATTTCTCGAAATTCGTGCCAAATATAATAATATAATAATCATAAAACCGAGAAATCACCGGATTGAAATATCAACCATTCCAAAGCATATAAAATCATATAATAAAGCATTTAAATCATATAGGCACGCATCACGGTTAGAAAACAAAGTCCACTCACACACACCGTCCAAAACGGACCGTTTCCGAGCTGCACGTTTTTCCGTAAAATCTGGAAATCACAACTCCTGTCCAAAATCATTATAGAGGGTTACTAACATCTCAAAATACTTCATATAATTTTCCCCAATTTTTCCGGAATTTAAATACGTATTTTTAACGTAAAACAAAATTTCGGATACGCGGAACATCAATGAAACGATATCCGATTTCCTCGAAACCAATGTCAAAATGTTCGTTACACTGAGAGGATTCAAAGTCATGTTGACCTCACCTTGAAACTAGGCCGTACGCGCCCTCACGCGCCACCGTGAGTGGCTGCGCGTGAAACCCACGCGCCTGCTACAGTACTGTCTTCCTCACCCGTTTGTCTGTAAAACGGATCCTTTAACCCGCGAACAGACCCGGTTCAAATCCTATCAATTCGATACCAATTTCAACAATTGAGCATTCAATTAGTTCCGGTTTAAGTTCAATTAGAGATCTGTTAACATAATTTCACCAAAACCTACCTCAAACCTCAAGATCAAAGATGATTATTCGAAGAACATTCGAACCCTGTTCATCATTCGAAGTCCTTCAATGTCACACGATTTCCTTCCATTGATGCAACCAGAAGCTTCAATGGACTCAGGTAAACTCTTTCCCAAACTCAATTGCATCAACTCAAGGCTCAAACTCCACGACTCAAACTCGAACTTGCACGCTGTTACCAGACCCAGTTCAGAGCCAATTGGGCCTCGATTTCTTCCGTTCTTGATGTGGATCGACTCGTACAGACCTCAGGAAGCTAACTCGAGCTTCAATTTCACTCCTCACGGCTCAAATCTCATCATTCGAATTCCCCCCCCCCCCCCCCCAATTTTCAGAAATTCGAATTCCAGCCCCCCCCATCTCTCAATCAATCCCTCGTGTTTTCCCAGTTCAATTCAATCTCAAAACTCTCTCAATTTCTCACTCTCTGGTTCAGAAATGGAAGAGGAATGAAGGTTGGGAGAAAACTGAATTGTGGATTGCACACGGTTAAGAAAACAGAAGAGATTAATGGAAAATAAAGGATTTAATAAGTAATTAAATATAATAAAACATCATAATTCTGTCTTCCCCAAAACAAGGATCTGTGTTTAAGCCTGAATTTAAGGGATGAGTGACACTTGTCACTCATCCAAGTGTGTCCAGTCACCGGGTACTGTTCATTTTAAAATATTATTTTAATCCCGATTCGTTCGGTTAATCGAGTCTGTTCCCGTGACCATAACTTCGTCGTCGAATCTCCGATTTCGGCATGCCGCCTGTCGTTGGATTCGTATCGATGAGACCTACGTAACGGTCCTTGGCCCTCGTCCATTGGACTTCCCGGGTCAAAAGTCAACATTTGGCCCCTTCTTAGCCAAATTACCAAAATACCCCTCAACTTCCGAACGTCATAACTTTCTCCTCGAATGTCAGAATCGAACGTGCCACCTGTCTATGAACTCGTGACGTCCCGAACTACGTCACGGTCATTGGTTAAAGTCTATTTGACCGCCCGAACTAAAAGTCAACATTTTGCCCACGCTAGGGGAAAAATGGTCATTTTGCACAATTCGTCCGAATTCACTCAACTAATCCCCGATTTGTCATTCTAAACCATAATTAATTAATATTCAATCCCGATACTCGGGACGGGTCATTACATACCACCCCACTACATTGGAAAGATTCTGATCGACATCATTTCTATCACAATTACAACTGGTGCATCCCATGCACCCCCGTATCTCAACTGCCCACAATAAGTCTAGGGCCTACTTCACGCGGTAACTCACTCACACCAACCAATGCGTAATGCTCTGCACCACGTCCACCGCCATCACTGATGTAAACCTAAGCATACGTAACATCTGCGTACCTACACTGAGTACAGTATGGTTACAACACGGCCAATCATGCTTCAATTCTGGAGTCCATCTAGCCAATCCCGTACCAGACATATCACCACTCCAGGCCCACACACATCCTACTCATTTCTCGGCTATTCATCTTTTCCTAGTTACCACTCTAAGTATCATCTTACTTATCCAATTATGTCATACTCACCATCAAAACTGATCGGTGTCGAAATGAAGCTAATCCCACTGATGCACATCTCTAAGGTAGAGTAATTCCGAATCTACACAAGACAGATCCTATATACCTTTCACATATTCAACCTGGGCTCCTCCACATGACCAAGGCAGATCCTACACATCCAATTTGCACAAGACCGAGTACTACTCCGGTCCAAATGAGTACATCCGGAAACAACACTCATCCCTTTGTAACACATACCCATCCACCTTCCAAGACAAAGCAATAAACTCTCCACCTACCATACACGCACATGTCGAACCTCTGTCTTGTCATCTCACTAACTATTCCAAAAGATTCTTCAACTAGCTTACAATACGATTCTCTTCTGCTCTTATCTTAGCAAAATCAGCAAGGCAATTCTTCCCTGTGATTCCCCTCGGTCATCACAACGCTCCTCGACATCCTATCCACAACCGAACAACTCAGTCAAAGACAAGACGAAACACGTCTAGACTGTGGGTTCCCTTTAATTACCTCATATCGATACAGTTACAATCACTCCTTTCTTACTTGCACATCTGATCAGATCAGTCACCTCATCACCACAACTTGAGGACTCCTTCACTTAGTACATGATAATGTCCACTCAGGATGATCCAAAACGATGACATCAAAATTCATCCTACGTGAGTGTCAACACAACCCCTCTACACTCACCATGTTATGTAACTAACATCTTCTGTTACCCTAAGCAGAACATAAGAAGTCACCCTTATTGACTTTGAAATACCCATTACTAACCTCTCGCCATGACCCAAAGCCACCCATGGGTCAACCAACCAAAACTAGATCAACTTCCTCAACTTTATCCACTACTTAGTCTAAAATCAACCACAACATCTCTTGATTACTCCCAGGAATTTCAGAATATCCATCACCAATGCTGAATCAAGCACACTTCTCATCGTCCCTATCACAACTTCTCTTGATTCCGAAGTTCCAACCATGTTGGAAATAGATATGCTTCCAACTAGGTGTCAAGTCCAACCACTAGACTTCCCAAATCCTCAACTCACTCGGACAACCATGTGTCCGTAACCAATCTATCGCCCAGAGCGCCCGTTTGTTTATGACTATTTATGCATATCCAAAAGGATGTGATTCGTTTCTATCTTGTTCTCACATCTCAACCTTTACAGGCTCAACTCTCGAGTTTCCATGTTATTCACAATCACACAATCTCACATCAACACTACCATTGATTCTCTTCGGTTTCTTCCAATTTCAATAAATTCTTAGCACTTCCTTGTGAGACTAGAAACACAAAACCACTCAAGTTTCGGAGTTGATGACAACTCCCCGAATCCATTAATTTCCATGACGTCCTCTGCGTCATCCAGAACTCCTCGTGTTTCATTTATACCCTTTCATCCATTCATCACTTAGTCATCTTATGCCTGTTGGGACTTAACCCAACACATCTCAACCCCTGCTGGATCCCATCCAGTCCATCACTCACCCACTGTTGAATCTCAGATACCGAGCGTATGCCCATCACGACGGAGTCACATCCCAACTCGTGGTTCATTGTCATCACAATCACCGGTATAGAGTGTGCGAATCAGAAAACCCCGAGTCGTTGCTCATATCGAGCAACAACCCCGTACCTCTGCTCAGGTTAAAGGAACTAAGCCTTCCTCGTAACCCACAACTATGGGTACCACCACTCTGACAAACCACAATAAGATAATGAACGGGCCCTAATTTTTCAATAACCACAACTACATCAATCACCCTCGATAGCCAGCCATCTCCACAGGGTCGTCGACCACCAGTCATCGTTATCGAGACCCGCATCCACACATCACACTATTATTTGATCCAACTCGGGATTCCATATATCATCTCATAATCGTACTCGTGGATCGAATCTCATCATTGCACTTCGTGTCGGGCCAACTAACCTCCATAGTTTAGACTAGACTCACTAGAGTTGTCCACTTGGTCATCCACGACCTCAGCTGTTTTCTGCAGCACAAATTCTAATCCATCAGTCACAATCTGGGGTTCGACCCAACAAACTACCTCGACTTTGGAAAGTCGTCTAATCCACAACAACTACGGACTCACAATTTCAATTCATCAATCATAACTAAGGTTCACCTTTCCAGACCATCCATTATAATTTAGGGTTCCACAATCACACCTTAGGGTTCCTCTGAACCCAACTACCCTCTGTAGTATAATCCAAAATCTGACCGACCCTGCGGTCCTGACATCGTATGGACGTCAATCCAATCCTACCATCAACTCAACTGGGGTTCCCCGAACCCAACTTCTCGTAGCAGCATAACAATCTAGCATCACATGACTGTCCAACGGTCGCACATTACCAGTTCGTCATATATAACCCCACATGGGTCGAATCACACTGACGAACGACGTATCGGGCCAATCACACTCTATCCATAATTCAATCCCACTAACTATCAAACAGGCATTCTAACTATCATGTTGATAATGGGTTGACCATGTAGAGACATCACATCCTCGACCTGCGCGTACCACAAGAACTACACGCTTTTCTCAAATAGTGACAACCTCTCTCTAATATCACTTTGACACGACCCATCCCAATCTCCTCGGGATTATCGTGGGATGTGCAATGCTTCCGTCTGACACGAAGTGTCAGACAAGGGATAACTCAAATCTCAGCCCATTCGGGGCTACTAGAGAGCCCCAGGATCAGTGGAGGAGAGCAATGTCTCGGTCTCTGCTACAGCTCACATCTGTGATCAACTTGAAGGGCATTAAAACCATTAAAAGCTGTGAGTGGATGAAAATCAATAGTTTAATAAAAACACATGTCATAAAGATTATTTTGCCCTTCACTAAAAAAAGTATGCATGCATTCGAAAACCAGTTATCTCAATCAAATCAAATATGCTAAAACATATTTATAAAACCGAAGTCATTTCCTTCCTCAGATCATTAGGGCTTTAGCCTAAAATC
This sequence comes from Prinsepia uniflora, assembly GCA_032719365.1. Taxonomy (NCBI): domain Eukaryota; kingdom Viridiplantae; phylum Streptophyta; class Magnoliopsida; order Rosales; family Rosaceae; genus Prinsepia; species Prinsepia uniflora. The sequence continues at coordinate 41,575,544 of CM064868.1, read as the reverse complement.
GTAAATCCAAACATATGTAGGAACTCAGCCCAAAACCATAGAATACCAAAATCCGTAAATCTAGATCCAAGTGGGCCACTGCCCAAATCCATGAACACAAATCCATAAATACATAAATACCATTTCATAAATCCAATGATTCATAATTACCAAAAAAAACCATCCTCGGCATCCCAGATTCTTAGCATCCCAAACGCTTGACGTCCTAGATGTCATATCTCACAGTAAAAGCAACTCGTGCTGCCCGGGGTCTCTCTGGGTTCATATCTATGACATCCAAGATGTCTGACGTCTCAGACGTCTAATCATAGCAATCCTACTCCTAAGTCACTATACGGTCCTGCCGCTCCGTGCAGTGACCTCATTCAGGAAATGCACCGTGACTTTCCCTATGTCCCAGACACCTGGTTGAGACCATCCACATATCCTCGTATCAAGATGGTATATGGAAAAATAGTTTTATAAAGTCATTTCAAAACATCTCAAAGAGCCCAGCCCGGAATTTCCATAAAACCATCGCAATCAATAATTCCAAATTTATTTAGGGTCCCCGATCCGAAATCACGTTTATGAAATATAGGGTCCCAAACCCGAAATCACATTTATAAACCACAAATGGGACTCATGCGCGATATCATAACCAGCTGGGCCTCTAGCCCGATTATGTAAACCAACTAGGCCCCCGGCCCGATGCGGTACTCAAATCCAAATCCTTTTTATCCAAATCCTTTTATCCAAAGCCATTTATGGGTCCTCGACCCGAAATCATATTCATAAAACACAATTGGACCTCATGCCCGATTTCGTAAACCAACTGGGCCCTCGGCCCGATCATATAACTCAAATAGGTCTCAGCTGATAAGTCACAAATTAAGCATCATTTCAACGTTATTTCTTATCCCTTTTATTTATCTTTTGATTATAATCATTCAAACAATAGGAGAAAATGATCTCTTTTGTGAAGTTTGTGCAGATTGCTTAGTTGAGGTTTAAATCATGTTTTACAATGAAATGTGATCTTTCAAAGGATAAATCTTTAAGGACTCATAAAGGGCCTCATCATCTTCCATTTACATGACCAAGATCCACCAAGACCCTAAAAGTCACGGCCTAGCCCCTAGAAGCCCACAAAATGCGGTTAAAGCTGTTTTAGGGGGTTTACTTGTGCATCAAGTAACTTTGGACGAATTTTCCTACCTTTCTCAATGAGGAATGACATGGATTGACTTGGATAAGAAGACTTAATCATATTCCTAATCAGATCGTTAAGTTAAAGAGGCAAGAAACAAGGAAAATGAAGTTTCTTGGAAATTAAGAAACCATCGTGTACATGGGTAGGGTTAATTAACTTCCCTAGCCGCAATTTATCATGTTTCCTTTATTTTAGGACAATGTAATCTGATTTAGCATAGCATTAAATGAATTCCTAGTAAAAGATAAAGTCAAGAAGTGGAAAGAAGGAAGGAAAGGGACTCCTTGTACAAGAAGGATACAAAAAACGGCCAACTATGGTTTTTCACAAAACCAAGGAGGAAACTCCTTGTTTTGGAGCTGTTTTCCCTTTTCTTTGAGGGAGATGTTAGGGCAGGTGTTTGGGGTTATAAATAGATGTTTTCTCATTTTTTTTGGGGGCCGAATTTACCTCTTGAAGGTCCCCAAAACTCTATCAAAATTCGTACTTCAATCCATGTTCTTAGTTTAGAGTTTTGTAATTTAATTCAAGCACTCTTTATAATTCAAGCATCTTCAAATTCAGCACGTCTACCTTGAGGGAGTTTTCCTTCATCTCTTTTAATCATTGTCCTTTTATTATTTCTTACTTTATTTATATTTGTTCACCATTTAATTATGTCCTTATTTTATTCAATAATGTTTGAGTAGTGTAATTAGGGTTAGGGGTACTTGAAGCTCTAGCCATGTTAGTTCGTGTTTGATTTCTGGCTCTTGATTATGATTGCTATGAATGCCTTGATTTGTTGGATTACTGCGCTTCATGAACTCAATTTATGCTTATAAGCTTTGCTACCATATTTGTGTATAATTGTCAATGTAATTGCTTGACGGATCACCTTGATGTTTGTGTTCACCCTGCAATTTATGGCATCACGTTTAAGAGGGGGAATCTTATTCATAATCTAAACTCATGACTTTCTAGGTCTGCACATCACTTTTCTAGAGACAGTGTAGTGTCATTAAATCTTCTTCATGTTTCATGCATTATCACGCACCATCGGTAATAGTTGTTTAAGGGCGGGCACATCACGCTTAAACATGAAATCTAGGAGAAGATAATATGTGTGGGGTGAACCTTAGCCGGACCCCTGCACGGGCACTTAATTCAGATACATGCATTGTAATCTAATCAAGGAAATCTAACGGAACTTTAATTGGTAAAGGTGGATAGAAACCCTAGCTCGACTTAGTTAGTTATTATTAGTTAATTTACTTCATTCATAAAACATAACAAACCCCCATTGCATTTCAATTACTCCACTTAAGTCAATTGAGTTAAACGGAATTGGATATCATTGAGCAATTCTTCGTGGGATCGACCTTTGCTTGCATTTATACTATCTACACGTCTTGTGCACTTGCAAAGTTTATTACACGTAGAGGTTTTTCCTAGTACATCTTTTGTGCTTGGTAAAATTTCTATCATCAGCCCGATTTCTCAAATTGACTCCAAATCTGATACTTTCCAAATCAAATGGGTCTCATGCCGGATTCATCTTTCCAAAGCCAAAACCAGTTCATCACACCATCAATCAAACCACAAGCATGTATAACACTGTATAAAGCCATAAACCTCAAAATACGTGCAAGATACGTAAAACCAATCATCACAATCATCATCATAGGAATCACATGTATAAAACATATAAAATAGTTATGCATGCATAATAGTTTATAAAATAATGTCCACTCACAGACTATCCTACGCTACCACCTCGATACGCATGCCATACGCCCTTCTGAGCCACAACACTATCACCGGGACTTCCAAGCCCGTCCAGACCATACTAGAGGGTCACTAACCACTTCATTAACCTCTCATTAAATCCCCGTAATTTTCCTTAATTTTTCAACGTACTTAACATAGGCTTTAAACCTTCGGATACCCAAAACTACCCCGAAACGGTGTCCGATCGACAAGATACCAGTCCTAAATTTGTTCGTTACATCGAAAGGATGATTTCATATGTTGAACACTTACCCTAGAAATGTCCCACACACCGCCCAAAGGCGCTGCACATGGGCTTTACACGCATGCACTGTTCATCGTCTTCAACCTCCCTAAATCGATCCTGACCGGTCCAACTGTGTAGCCGGTCCAACTGAACCGGCGTGACTGGTTCAGTCCCATATCTTCTATTTTTTTGGTCCGTTTTCATCCATTTTCAATCCTATAGCTTCGTCTAGTCCTATTCTATCAACCTATGATTTAAAAAACATGAAAACATGCCACGATCATACCTTCCCAATCAAAGTTTGAATCGGCCAGCATTCCCCCCGTCGGGTTTCCATGATTCCGGCCACCATCGTCCTTCCTTTTCATCCTAAAACGTTTGTACAACCTCCACAATTACTTTTCCATTAACAAAACCATTCAATCAACTCTAAAACCTAAATTCCAAATATGAAATACCAAACTCACTGTTCATGGCTTCGCTGGCCATCGTCTACGACGGCTCGACCCGTGGCTACCATCTTCATCATCTCACTTCACTCTCTCTTTTTCATTCGCACACCAAGCACAAATAATGGGGTTCGAAGGGGCTATAAGGTTGGGGTTCACGGTTTAGAACCTTCACGGGTTTTGGGAAAGAAATGAAGAAATGATCGACCGATGGGGAAGGAAAATATCCCACCGTGTGGGGGAATGAGCCAATCAGATGGGTGACACTTGTCACTCATCTGGTGGGTCCCTCTAGAAATTTCCACCAACCAAAACCTGCCACTTGTCCTCTTTTCTCGATTTGCATGAATAGTGCCTTAAAATGTTCTAAACCCATAACTTTCTCGTCGAACCTCCGATTTCGACCTGCCGCCTGTCTACGTACTTGTGACGTCCCGATATACATCACGGTCATCGGTCAAAGTCCATTTGACCGCTCGAGTCCAAAGTCAACTTTTTGCCCAACTCCCAAGGGCAAAATCGTCATTTCGCACCGTCCGTTCGTAATCTCTGACTAGTCCTCGATTATTCTCACTAATCCTTAATTAGTCACTAATTAATCATGAAATTTGGGACAATTTGTCACACTCTCACCGACTAGAAAGATTCACACACCACTTCATTGATTAATTGAATGAATTACATGCACTCACTCACTTACACATAGAAAAACAGTTAGGCTGCCCAAGACATTACCACATACGCTTTACATGTTTTCCTTGCCCTCTAGGGCACCCACACCTCACACAATTTGTTATAACTAACTATTTGATGTCACTAAACAATCTAGAATATAGTACATGTGTCCTTAAGTAGAATTAGAGGATTTGATTAGCTGCGTTGCAGCTTGATCATTGGTGCTCCAGTGGCAGCTTACAAGACAAGACCCATCCCGATTATCCCTCGATAATCGTGATGAATCCTGCTCCCGTCTGATAATAACTAAAAATACCAAAAGTAACCAAACTTATATACATACCACACAACAAATCCCAAAAACATTGTCAGACAAGGGATAGTTAAGTTTTACAGACCAATGACGTCACAAGTTGGACTAGTCAAAGACAATACAGAGCATAGGTACTATTACAGATAGGGATCAAATTCCTACTCTGTAGAGTGTCTGAGTGCGCAACGGTCTACTTATTCTTTTGCCTCGCATGCCTCGTTTCTAGCCCCCGCACCTGTGCACTGGCCTAGAGGGTGAATAAAACATTAAAGGTGTGAGTGGACAAAATAAACTTTTCAAAATATATTTACCGAAACTCAAAGTTTCCCTCCAGTTTTCACAAACATGCATGCATATCATAAAACACGAGTAATAATAAGAAATCAATCAAATATGTTCAGTGGACCAATTAAATCAAAACATTTTCCACAAAATCACGGGACTTATTTCCATATCCTGTTGCTTAGAGTCACATTTATCCCTGCAAAGCGTGCAAATCAAATAGGCTCAAGGACTGGCCAAAATCCGAGCATCCGCCGCTGTGAACACATCACCAGCCGGCAATCCAGATCTAGCGAACACATCACTTACCGATCTATGTATATCCAGCACATCTGATCTGAGTCAAGCCTCCCTCGGCTGCTCGACAAAGATCGTGCTACGTGACCTCTTCGGGGTAAACACTTCCATCCCGAAGGCGAGCGTCATCTCCAGGGTGCACTCCGGGGAAAAACATATTTTCACCCGAAAGCCCTAAATATCCGCAACATATCATCATCACAAAAACCAGTGAAAAACAGTTGCATTTAAATCAAAATCATTTAACAACATAGGGTCGCAGCCCTAAAATATAGTGTCCTCAAATCCGGAAAAGCCAAAGTCCCGATTTACATTATACTTCCGCAAATCATCAATATCATCATAATATCACATGGAAATACAAAGTCAACCAAACTCACAATTTCATTGGGTCTCAAGCCCAAAATACCATTTTCATGCAAATCCGTGCAACCGTAAACCCGAGTTGCCACGATCACGTAAATCCATAAAATCAATCACTGACTCATAATCCGAGTCCAAATATCATTTTTAATTCCCTAACTCATAACCCGAGTCAAAACATCATTTTCAACCGGGCCTAGCCCAAAAACATCAATTTCATCATTTCTCGAAAATCGTGCCAAAATATAATATAATAATCATAAAATCGAGAAATCACTGGATTGAAACATAAATCATGCCAAAGCATATAAAATCATATAATAAAGCATTTAAATCATATATGCATGCATCACGGTTAGAAAACATAAATCTGCACTGTCGTTCATATAAGGCTTCATAAGGAGCCATCCCAATACTTGCTTGGTAACTATTGTTGTAGGCGAATTCCATCAATGGTAGATGCGACTCCCAAGTACCCTGGAATTGCAAAACACATGCTCTCATCATGTCCTCCAAGGTCTGGATGGTCCGTTCCGATTGCTCGTCGGTCTGAGGGTGGAATGCCGTACTAAAATGCAGTCTCGTCCCAAAAGCTTCCTGTAAGCTTTTCCAGAATCTGGACGCAAATCGGGGATCTCGATGAGATACAATAGAGACATGAGTGCCATGTAGTCGAATAATCTCGTCAATGAATAGTCTGGCATACTGCGTCATCTGAAAGTCTTCCCTCACAGGTAGGAAATGTACTGATTTAGTAAGCCTATCCACAATTACCCAGACTCCATCGTGTCCTTTAGGCGTTCTGGGAAGTTTAAACACAAAATCCATTGTTATATGATCCCATTTCCATTCCGGGATCGGTAGTGGTTGCAGTGCTCCATAGGGTCTTTGCCTTTCAGCCTTCACTTGTTGACATACCAAGCACTTACTAACATACTCTGCAATCTCCCATTTCATACCCGGCCACCAATAATGCTCTTGTAGCGTACGGTACATTTTCGTCCCACCTGGATGCATAGCATACGCCGAACTATGGGCTTCTTCCAGGATCTCTTTCTTTAATGTTACATCTTCGGGCACACACAGCCGTCTGTCCTTTACTAAAGCTCCATCCCTTCTAATTGAAACATCCTGCCGTTCCCCCGCATCAGCTTCAATTCGGAGGACACACAAGATAGGGTCTTCAAGTTGGGCTTCAATGACTCGATCAATCAGAATCGGTCACACCTGGAAACTAGCCAGCAAGCCACCTTGTTATCCAATCCCAAAGCAACTCCAGTCCTACGGAGTTCAACCAATAAGGGCAAGCGCACCATTCGTAGATGTGCCACAGTATGAGCTGATTTCCGACTCAATGCATCAGCGGTAACATTAGCTTTTCCCGGATGATATTCAATCGTGCAGTCGTAATCCTTGATTAGCTCCAACCATCGTCTCTGTCTCAAATTCAATTCCTTTTGTGTGAAAAAGTACTTCAAACTTTTATGACCAGTGAAAAGTCTACATGTCTCACCATACAAGTAATGTCTCCAAATCTTCAGGGCGTGTACCACCGCAGCTAATTCCAAATCATGGGTAGGATAGTTACGTTCATGCGGTTTCAGTTGTCGAGAGGCATATGCAATCACCTTTCCATGTTGCATTAACACACACCCCAAACCTTGTAGGGATGCATCACTGTACACCTCAAACTCCCCACTATCATCTGGAAGGGTTAAAATAGGAGCAGAGGTCAACCTTTTCTTCAGTTCCTGGAAATTTTGCTCGCAGTCTTCACCCCAAACAAACTTGATTCCTTTCCTGGTTAGGCGGGTCATTGGAGCAGCAATCGCAGAGAATCCTTCCACAAAATGTCTGTAGTAACTGGCCAAACCCAAAAAGCTCCTTACTTCGGTCACTGTTTTCGGCTGCTCCCAGTTTTCTATTGCTTCAATCTTCTGGGGATCAACACAAATTCCATCCACGGAAATCACATGTCCCAAAAAACCAACACTAGTCAACCAAAATTGGCACTTACTCAGTTTGGCAAAAAGCTGGTTCCTCCTTAGCGTATTAAGCACAATCCTCAAATGTTCCTCATGTGCCCTCTTACTGCTTGAATACACTAGAATGTCATCAATGAACACAATAACAAAGCGGTCAAGGTACTTCCAGAATACTCGGTTCATCAAATCCATGAATTCCGCAGGTGCATTAGTCAATCCAAATGGCATCACCGGAAATTCATAGTGACCATATCGAGTTTGAAAAGCTATTTTTGGAATGTCCTCCTCTCGAATCCTTAACTGGTGGTAACCAGAACGAAGATCAATCTTCGAAAAATACTTAGCTCCCCTTAATTGATCAAACAGGTCATCAATCCGAGGCAAAGGGTACCTATTCTTTATCGTGACTTTATTGAGTTGCCTGTAATCCATGCATAGTCTCAAACTTCCTTCCATCTTTTTCACAAACAATACTGGGGCTCCCCATGGCGATACACTCGGTCGAATAAACCCCATATCTACGAGATCTTGCAACTTTACTTTCAATTCCCTTAACTCAGTCGGTGCCATCCGATAAGGTGTCAAGGAAATAGGTCATGTACCAGGAATTAGTTCGATGGTGAACTCAATCTCCCGAGAAGGTGGTAATCCTGGTAAATCCTCAGGGAATACATCTGGGAATTCACACACTACTGGGATATCCTCAGCCTTGGCTGGTGCATCCCGTAAATCAACAACATAAGCTAAATAACCCTAGCAGCCCTTCCTCAAAAATCTATCTGCCGAGAGGGCTGATATGACTCTAGGGGGTAACACCCTCCGATCTCCCTGAAATATCACTTCAGGTAATCCAGGGCTCCGAAGTACCACCCTCTTATCGAAACACTCGATAGAGGCATGATGGGTTGTCAGCCAATCCATCCCAAGGATAACATCAAAGTCACACAAGTCTAGGAGTATCAAATCAACCTCTAGATGCACATCCCCTATCACAATAGGGTATCCTCGTACCACCTGGTTTACTACATACAACTCTCCAGTCGGTGTACCGACTCCCATCTCACACCCGATCGCAGAAATCTCTCTATCTGCTAACAGTGTATACTCCCGAGAAACAAAAGAGTGGGTAGCTCCCGGGTCTATTAAAGTACGTGCATGATGACCAAAAATAGTAAGCATACCTGTCACCACCTCCGGGGCTGCCCGGGCCTCCTGTTGAGTCACTGCATAAACTCGAGCATGTGGTCCCGAAGTCCGACCACGCCCTCGTGATCCACCAGATCCACCACGAGTTCTTCCACCTCCTCTCCCACTTGTAGAATTTGAAGCCGAGGTTGTACTAGGGCTCCGCTCAGTAGAGCCCCATCCGGTACCACTACTACCGACCAATCGTGGACAGTCTCTTTTGAAGTGACCCGGCTCCCTACAGTAAAAGCAGACAAGAACATTACCCCAGTCATTACTCTGTCGGTCAGTGGATCCCACCGATGCCTCACTAAACTGTGCAGTCGTTGGTGGTCGATACCCAAATGTCTGTGTACTCCCACCTCCATAACTCGGACGAGCGCCACGAGAAGATCCAGAGCCATAATTACCTCTCTTGGACGACCTCTGGTTAGCAGATCCCTGGTACTGACGGCCCCGGCGTCGACCAGAGCCTGTGTACTGCTGTGGCACTGGCAAGGTCACCTCAACTCGAACGGCTGCATCAGACAAATCTCGCAGCGTGGCATAAGTTCCTACAGACACAGCTCCCCGAATGTCATTCCTCAGTCCTTGCTCAAACCTTCGGCACTTTTCCTCCTCGTTAGCTACGTATAGAGGAGCAAAACTGGACAGGTTCAGGAATTTCAGCTCATAGTCTACCACTAACAAGTCCCCCTGATGTAGTTGTAGAAATTCAACCTCCCTAGCATTACGAAATGAGCGAGGATAGAACTGATCCAAGAAACGATGGCGGAAGTCCTCCCAACTCAGGGTGCGGGCATCCATCCCTGTCAGCTGCAATCCACGTCACCATCGGTAAGCTTGGCTACTCAGCATAAATGTGGCTAGTGGAACCATATCTCCTGGTGGACATTGAATAATCTCGAAGATCCGCTCAAATTGAGTAATCCACTCATAGGCCTCGTCTGGGTCAGTCAGGCCAATGAATCCAATGGCCCCTAAACGTTGGGCTCTCTCTACGTCTGGACCCCCAAACTCATCACCAGCCTGGGTACGGGGCTCGCGTCTCGGAGGCATATTGTGATGTTCTGTAAGAGAAACATATCAGTATCACAACTCGTGCATACTAATGTGCAAGACTCAGACCGTAACCTAATGCTCTGATACCAATTTGACAAGACCCATCCCGATTATCCCTCGATAATCGTGATGAATCCTGCTCCCGTCTGATAATAACTAAAAATACCAAAAGTAACCAAACTTATATACATACCACAAAACAAATCCCAAAAACATTGTCAGACAAGGGATAGTTAATTTTTACAGACCAATGACGTCACAAGTTGGACTAGTCAAAGACAATACAGAGCATAGGTACTATTACAGATAGGGATCAAATTCCTACTCTGTAGAGTGTCTGAGTGCGCAACGGTCTACTTATTCTTTTGCCTCGCATGCCTCGTTTCTAGCCCCCGTACCTGTGCACTGGACTGGAGGGTGAATAAAACATTAAAGGTGTGAGTGGATAAAATAAACTTTTCAAAATATATTTACCGAAACTCAAAGTTTCCCCTCCAGTTTTCACAAACATGCATGCATATCATAAAACACGAGTAATAATAAGAAATCAATCAAATATGTTCAATGGACCAATTAAATCAAAACATTTTCCACAAAATCACGGGACTTATTTCCATATCCTGTTGCTTAGAGTCACGTTTATCCCTGCAACGCGTGCAAATCAAATAGGCTCAAGGACTGCTCAAAATCCGAGCATCCGCCGCTGTGAACACATCACCAGCCGGCAATCCAGATCTAGTGAACACATCACTTACCGATCTATGTATATCCAGCACATCTGATCTGAGTCAAGCCTCCCTCGGCTGCTCGACAAAGATCGTGCTACGTGACCTCGTCGGGGTAAACACTTCCATCCCAAAGGCGAGCGTCATCTCCAGGGTGCACTCCGGGGAAAAACATATTTTCACCCGAAAGCCCTAAATATCCGCAACATATCATCATCACAAAAACCAGTGAAAAACAGTTGCATTTAAATCAAAATAATTTAACAACATAGGGTCGCAGCCCTAAAATATAGTGTCCTCAAATCCGGAAAAACCAAAGTCCCGATTTACATTATACTTCCACAAATCATCAATATCATCATAATATCACATGGAAATACAAAGTCAACCAAAATCACAATTTCATTGGGTCTCAAGCCCAAAATACCATTTTCACGCAAATCCGTGCAACCGTAAACCCGAGTTGCCACGATCACGTAAATCCATAAAATCAATCACTGACTCATAATCCGAGTCCAAATATCATTTTTAATTCCCTGACTCATAACCCGAGTCAAAACATCATTTTCAATCCGGGCCTAGCCCAAAAACATCAATTTCATCATTTCTCAAAAATCGTGCCAAAATATAATATAATAATCATAAAACCGAGAAATCACTGGATTGAAACATAAATCATGCCAAAGCATATAAAATCATATAATAAAGTATTTAAATCATATATGCATGCATCACGGTTAGAAAACAAAGTCCACTCACACACACCGTCCGGATTGCTCAGCCTCGAGCTGTTCGCTTTCTTCCGACGTCCCTGGAATATTCCAACCTGTCAAACAAAGTGATTTAAGGTTACTAGACTATCATATGATCCTCATAGAAGAATCTCTTACTCGTCGAAATTTTATAATATTATTTAAATATAATTTAAACACATCAGGTACTCGAAACTACTCCGAAACCATATCTGATTGACCCGAAACCAACGCGGATAGGTTCGTATCATCGAGAACATCAAGTTTCATGTTGACCACTTCGCCGGAATCCCATCCACGCGCCCTCACGCGCCGCCGCAAGCGGCTGCGCGTGAAAGCCACGCGCGTAGCACAGTGTTGCTACAGTGCATCGTTCTCACCCGAATGTCTGATAAACGGGTTGAAATACCCGTAATAGAACCCGATTCAATCTTACCGAATTCGACCTCAAATCGATCCATTCTTTCAACTGATCCCATCTAAACCAACTCCATTTAAGTTCTGTAAGTTCAATTACCTCAATTAAGGTCTAAAACTTCACGACTCACGATCGAACTTCGACGGGTCTCCTATTCGGGTTTCTCGATTTCGTCCCTGATTTTCCAATTAATTCATTCAGTTAGTCTCGTGAGAGTGTAAGGAACGTTTTTACAAGATCAATTTGGGAATTCCTTACCTCCAACTGGTAGAACTCAAGCTCGATTTTCAGCAGCCATGGAAGCTTCTGTTCTTCCTCAATTCGACACGATTCCTCTTCATTTTTGTTGCAGGGAGCTTCGTTTTGATCCCAGAAGCTTAACTCAATCCTCAATTTCTCTTCTCCTAGCTCACAAATTCGAATTCGAATTTCCCCCTAATTTCAAGAATTTTCGAACTCAGAATACACCCAGTTCTCTCAGTCCCTCGAGTTCCTCTTTCTCAATTCCGTTCCTTAAGTTCTTAATTGCACAATGACGAGAGACAGTGGGATATCACGGATCAATTTGGACAAATTGGACAAAATGATTACAATTACCCTTAATTAAGGGATAATTGTCAAAAGTTAGTATGATTATCCCCAAAACCGGTTTCCATGTTATCTGGGGCAGGAAGGAGAAAAAGGACAGGTGTCATTGTCTGATCATGGTTAAAAGACCATTTTGCCCCTGGTTGGACAAATTACCATTTTGCCCCTAGCCTTCCGTGACCCGTAACGTTCGTATCCGAACTCCGTTTTCGACGTGCCGTCTGTCGTTGTACTCAGGGCATCGAGACCTACCTAACGGTCCTCGAATCGTGTGAAAATTAGTTGTCAAACAAAAAGTCAACATTTTCCCCCTTTTCGTCCAAATTACGAAAATGCCCTCGAACTTCCGAACGTCATAACTTTTTCCCTGATCGTCGGAATTGGGCGTGCCACCTGTCTATGGACTCGTGACGTCCCGAACTACGTCACGGTCATCGGTCAACGTCTGTTTGATTCACCAATCAAAAAGTCAACAAATTGACTATACTATTCACAAGGGTAAAAACATCATTTATTCATTATTTTACAAAATTACATTTTCCGAATTTCCGGGGCGTTACATTACATTCCAACACTCCCTCCAAAGCTGAACACTAGTTTAATTCGTAGTAGAGACCTTAGGTAGTTAAAACTGAACTTAGGAAGGGATTTAGTGAATATGTCAATAATCTGTTCCTTAGATTTACAACAGTTCAACAGAATCTCCCCATTCTATATTGCATCTCTGTTGTGCTGGAACTTTCTGTTGATATGGTTGGCTCTTTGGTGGAACACAGGATTCTTTTCCATTGCAATGGCGAACATGTTGTCACACATTAGAGTTGTAGACTCTAACTATTCTTCCCCATAGTCTTGTAGTACAAATCTGAGCCAAATAACTTGTGTTATGGCTTCAGGTGCACTTACATATTTTATTTCAGCAGTAGAAAGTGTAACACTATTCTGCTTAACAGAAGCCCAAGAGAATATCCCACTTCCAAAGGTAAAGGCATATCCGGAGGTGCTTTTACTATCCTTCTCTAATCTTCCCTAATCACTATCAAAAAAACCAACTAGGGTAGTAGCTTGACCTTTCTTGTATTCTATACCATAGTCTAGAGTACCTTATACATATCTCAAAACTCCTTTTGTTGTCCTAAGATGTTTCTAGGTAGGATTGTGCATAAACATGGATAATAAACTAGAGCATACATTATATCAGCTCTTGTGGTAGTCAAATACAAAAAACTTGCCACTATTTGTCTATACAACTATTCATCAGCAGTTTCACTACCATCCACTTTATGTGGTCTATCACTTGTAACTAGAGGAATACTCGCAGGCTTTCATTCTTAGAGTCCAAACTTTTCCAACGGTGTAGATGCATACTACCTTTTTTGAATGTAGATTCCAGTGCTAGATTGTAGAACACCCATACCTAGGAAATGATGCAGTAATCCTAGATCTCTCATTTCATACCTTCCCATAATTTCCAGCTTGAACTCCTCCATCATACGTACATTATCATAGTATAGATGATATCATCTACATAGATTGAAACAATCAAGTTCCCTTTATCTTTCTTGACTTTCAAGTAAAGAGTAGCTTCACTTGAACATCTCAGAAACCCACAACTCACAAAAATAAGAGTCTATTTCACCATACCATGGCCTGCGTGTTTGCTTCAAACCATAAAGAGCCTTGTTCAGCTTGTAACGACCCGTCCCAAATTCCATGATTAGATTCGTGACTAATCACGATTAGTGAGGCTAATTCGTGATTAGTAGAGCGAAATCAGACGAACGATGCGAAATGACCGTTTTGCCCCTAGTGGTGGCAAAACGTTGACTTTTCAATCAGGCAGTCAAATGGACTTTGACCGATGACCGTGACGTAGTTCGTGACATCACGAGTTCATAGACAGGTGGCACGTTCAATTCCGACGTTCGTAGAAGAAGTTATGACGTTCGGAAGCCCAAGAGCATTTTGGTAATTTGGGTGAATAGGAGGTCAAAAGTTGACTTTTTGACCAGGAGGTCCGATGGCCGAGGGCCGAAGACCGTTACGTAGATGAGGACGATACGAATCCGTAGACAGGCGGCACGTCGAATTCGGACGTTCGACGGCGAAGTTACGGTTCACGGAAGTTCCCAGTTACTATTCACGACTGCACGTTTTACGAGACAAAAAGTGCAGTTTTGTCTCTAGTGGGCCCAGATATTTAATGGAGGCCCAATGGATGAGTGACACTTGTCACCCATCCACTGGCCAACCTCACCCACTCATGCACCAAACCCATTCACCGTGCATCCATTTCTTCCATTTTTCCTCCAACCATTACCCGATCCCATTTCCAAATCCAACCCAGCCAACCCAACCCCATTTCGGCTAGGACTGAGGACAGAGTGAAGTGAGGATGGTGAGGACGTGGTGGCCGGCCCAGGACGGCGCCACCGTGCACGGCCGAGGCCAAACCCGAACAGGTAACCCGGTTACCCATTTTCTCCCTTTTAATTTGATTTTGATGTTATGGTTGCTTTTGGACGATTAGGATGAGTTAGTTAGGTTGCTAGTATGATTTTAAGAGGATTTGGAGGGTGCTTCACGGCGGAGGAAGCCGTGAGGGTGGTCGGGAAAAACAGGGCCGTGAGACCCTTTAATTTTGGTTAGGATTTAGGAGGTTTTGATTAGTTTGGTTGATTGGGATAGATTGGAAATGAGAAAATAGGAATTTAGGAATTGGAATGGAGGAAATCGGACGGAAAATGAGGGAGAAGGAGGCCTGGACCGGTTACGCCGGTCCAGTTGCAGAGGTCGGACCGGACCGGCCGGCCCAGACCGGTTGGATCGCTGGGAACGACACACTGTTCACCGGCGCGTGAGCCCACGCGCAGGGGCCTTTGGGCGGCGCGTGGCAGCACGTGGTGGGGTTTCTGGGGATGTGTTCAACATACGAAATCATCTATTCGATGTAACGAACATTTTGGGACTGGTTTCGAGTCGATCGGACACCGTCTCGATATGTTTCGGGGCATCGGAAGGTTTAGGTTCGGGATTAAAAATAGTTAAAAATACGGGAAAATTACGGGGCTTTAGTGAGGGGTTATATAAGTAGTTAGTAACCCTCTAAATTAATTTGGACAGGTTTGGAAGTCCCGGTGATGGTGATCGGCTCGGGGAGCCGTATGGCACGCGTATCGAGACGCGGCTTCGGACGGTCTGTGAGTGGACCTTGTTTTCTAAATTGGTGCATGCATAAATGTTTATTATATGTTTTAAGTACTTGTTTGTGTTGCCATGAGTGCATTTGGATGTGTGGTTACGTATATGCACGTATTTCGAGGTTTCGGCCCTATACGGTTCCTATACGGGGTTGTATGTCTTTATTGGTCTAAATAAAAATGGTTTTGGATTTCCAAATGGATTATGAATATGATTTTATGATGTTGATTTGGATGCTGGTGATTTATATGGTTTCACGTATTTCGAGGTGATTTACGTTCTTGCACGTAAATCGAGGTTTTTCGGTTTTACTCCGATTTTCCATTCTTATGGTCTTGGAAATAATTTAATGAAATAATTTTGGATTTGAAAAGGTAATTCTCGGACTTGAGGTCCATTTGATTTACGGAATCGGGCCGGAGGCCCAATTGGTTTACGATTCGGATCGGGGGTCCAGTTTCTATGTGAATTCGGGCCTAGTGCCCAGCTATGTGTTACAAATGGTTTTTACGGGTCATGACGGTTTATGGGAACCGGCATGAACCCCTGAAATGGATTTACGGGTCATGACGGTTTATGGGAACCGGCATGAACCCATGAAAGGATTTTATGGTTCATGACGGCTTATGGGGGCCGGGCATGAATCCTTGAAAGGTTTCAAGAATGGTTTCAAAAGGTTTTTCATATTCCATCCTATATATATATGATTGTCTCCTCCGGGGAGGGTCGTTGGCCTGGGTGGACCCTGGAGTAGTCACGGAGCACTGACTGAGTGGAGTCGCCCCCAGTTGGGTTCCTTACTCTCAGGATGGGCATGGTTCGTTACCTTCAGGGAGGAGGGTCATTGATCTACGGACATTGACCTGGGTGGACCCTGGAGAGACTTGGGTTTGAGACCCCGGTTAGCACACGTGTAGCTTTATTTTACCGTGACAGGTTCTGGATATGAATATATTGGATAAACATGGTTTCAATTGGTTTGGGAAAACTGTGTTTTATGATGATAAATGGATTTGGGCTGAGATCCCACATATGTTTACTATGTTCTGGTTTTCTGTAAATTGGTTTTGGGCAGGAGCCCGTGTGACTTGTATTTACAGAACTTGGGGTTGTGACCCTATTTATGGATGTTTTAACATATATTATTGGATAAATGGTTTTACTATGCATGCATGCTTTTTAGTGGAGGGTATAAATGTCTTTTATGGAAATGTTTTATAAAATCTTTATTTTTGTCCACTCACAGTCTTTCTGTTTTTAATACCCTTCAGGTTGACAGCGGATGTGGACTGTAGCAGAGATCGATATCACATACCTCCTCCAGATCCTGGCGTACTCTGATAGCCCGGGAGGGCAAAGGTCAGAAATATCCCTTGTCTGACACTTCGTGTCAGACGGGAGCAGGGTCATCCCGCACTAATTTCGGGGGGATTGGGATGGGTCTTGTCAACGTGGTATCAGAGCGGGGTTGTCTCTATTCGAGCAACCGTGCAGCTTTTGGAGTATGTACGCAAGTCGAGGATGTGATATCTCAAGGGGCTGCAGTCCGTGGTCAACCTGATTGTTGGGGTGCCGGTACGATAGTTAGTAGGATTGGCATGCCTTGGTTCGGCATTTGAGGCCGGGGTTGCCATAGTTCTGTCAAGGTTGACAGTATGGGACCCTACGGAAGGATTAACGTGTTCGTATTCTGGAGTGTGATCGTGAGACGGTTAGTTGGGATCGTCTTCACGATGTCGTAGGATCGGTTCCGACGACTGATTCGATGTTGTGACCATTAGATGGTCAGAATATGTTGAGTTAAATGGATTTACTGTAATCGGCAGTTGGCAGCCGGATTCGGGGAATCCTAGTTGGCTTGATGGTAGGATTGGATTGACGTCTTTATGAGGTCCAGACTGCGGGGTCGGTCAGATCGTGGATTTTACTGCCTTATGCAGTTGGGTTCTAGGGAACTCTATGTGTGATCGTGGAACCCTTCCGTATGTGTATGGTTCGGAAATGGGAGTTGACGAGTGGTTTGACTTGGACGACTATTCGGATTTGGATTCGTTAGTCGGTCTAGTCATGTCAGCTTGTGTTGGGACTGCACTTCGCAGTCGAGGTTATATTTATCGGTTAGACATAGTTGGTTGTCATGCTACTCAGTTGTGGTTTGTCGCAAATAAGGTCATTGGTGACCTGGTAGAGGACATTGGGTTAGTCGAGTTGCGACTGGTTAGAGTTTGGTTGGACAGGTTACCAGGGTTGGTACTTGTCGATGAAATCCCTGAGTGGGATACAGAGTAGTTGGTACGGGCGATTGATTCCGTTGGATACGGAGTCTGGGTATATCGTGATTCCTGGTAGTTAGGTCTGCACGAGGTTGGGGCAAACGCTACTATCGATGGACGAAGTCGAGTCTTATCAGGTCGAGTAGACTCAGGTTACCGTGACGATTGTGACGATAGGATTGTCAGTTGTGACGATGGTACGAGGTGCGTGAATAACGCATATGTATGAGTAGTGATTCTGGATTCGACTCGGTTACGGCTGAGTGCAATCGCAAAATGAGACGGGGACGCTCAGGAGACGTTTCCTCTTCTCGTATGAGTTGTCAGGGTAACTGTACCCAGAGGTGTTGGGTACGAAGGAGTCAGAGTTTCTCCTATTCGAGCAAAGGTACGGGATCATCGTTCGGTATGAGCGGAGATCCAGAGTTGTCTGATTGGCACACTTTGTGCTGATGCTGACAGGTGGTGTACTGGTACTAGTGCTGGTGCTGGTGCCGGTGATTGTGATGACGGTGAGTTACGAGTCGGGATGTGACTCCGACGTGATGGGCTTATGATGGGTATCTGTGGTTCGGGAGTGAATCACGAATAGTGACGGACTGGATAGGATCCAACGGTAGTTGAGACGTGAGGATCGAGTACTGTCATGGGGGACTAGCGACCAGTTGGTCATTGTTGGCCAGAGTTGGTCAGAATTGGTTAGATATGGTGGTTTGCAGAGATTTGACTGCAGATCACAGCAGGGGTCTGTTGTGACTTTTCAGTAGAGTGGTACATCAGATTAAGATGAATTGACATCCTTTTGGATGTACATATACGGTCGTAAATGGGCATGGTCCATAACCAGTCTAACGGGGACACGTGGTTGATGTCCGAGTATGTTGTTTCCGACGTAGTTGGAACTTCGGAATCACAAGAGGTTGCGATTGAGGTGACGAATCGAATGCGGGTTTTCCGCATTAGTATTGGATAACTCGAGGTCATTTTGGGTGACTTCTCAGGTTCTACCATGGTATATGATGGTAGATGATGTTGATGATGTAGATGTTGTTGGTTGCCACTAGTACACTGATCGTGTATTGGTTGGTGGACCTGTGGTTTGTCTTGGGTCATCAGGTGGAGTGAGTATATCGAAGTTAGGTGACTAAGATTTCTCATTTTCTGCTTGGTGGCAGACGCTGTTGGTTTACATGGTGTGGTGAGTGCAACGGGGTTTTGGTTGTATTCACATAGGATGATTTTGATGTCATAGTCTTGTATCATCCTTGATTTTCTAGGTGGAATGCCAAGGGTCGATACGAGGTAGTCAGTGAGAACCCACAGTCTCGGCGTGTCTCGTCGTTGACTAATCTATTTAGGTGTGGGAATTGGTTTAGGACTTTGGGTATCGTTATGGATCTGGATCGTGGTCTTGATGATCCAGATAGATGGAGAGTTTATCGCTCATACTTGGATGTTTGAGTTGAGGATGATGGGACTGAACTTCTTTTCAAGTGAATCCCATATGGTATATTACTCAGGTGAGTAAGTGTCCGATGAGGTCAGATTTGGTTAGCTTTGGATGTACGTATATTGTGAGTGGCTTCCCTAGGAAGTCAATCGATGGTAATGTGGTAATCGGTTGAGCAGATAACCGATAGGTTCGGTTTTGATACGTCTCGGTAGACGTGAACGATATTTCGAGTTTTGGAATCAGATTTCTAGATGACGATTCAGGATTTGATTTTGGAATTTGAAAGAGGATTTCTGGATTTGGGTTTTGGAATCGGATTCTGGGTGACGATTCAGGATTTGATTCTAGAGCTTGACTGTAGATTTGCTTTTTATGGATTTGGGTTCGAAATGGTTATTCCAAATGCCGGTTTACGGAATGATGATTTCGGATTCAAATTTGGACATGTTTATGGATATGATTTCTGGGTTTGGTTTCGGGATTTCTTACGAAATTACGGATTCGGATTTGGAAATAAATAATGGGTTGGAGTTTCAATTTGTCTAGTACTGGATTGGACAAATGGACTCCTCCATAGTAGAAACGTTATTGGCTACAACCTAGGTGGTTGTAGGCGGATTGATGGGTAGTTGTACGTACCTTGTATGTTGTTCGAGGTACAATACTGGGCATACTTGTGGTGCCTAGTGACGGTATATAGGTTATACCGGTAGTACGTTGGTGAGCGTGTTGGTAGTCGGATTGGTTCTGATACCATTGGATTAGTTGCGGTCGTGAACTAGACATTGGATACTGTGCATTGGGTCATAGTACTTCTGATGGGTAGTTACACACAGATCGAGTGAATTGTTTGGTGGTGTATACTCATGGTTGAGTAAGTTGGTGGTTAGTGTAACCACAAGTGTATCGTGTTAGTCTTGACTGACGACTGTCAAGTGGTGACAGTTTGTCGAAGGTGTCAGCGTGGATCGTTGAGTGAGGTCTGATGACTCCCAGTGGGAGTAGACGACAGGATAGTTAGTGGTTGAGAAAGGAACCGTCGAGTTGTCGTGTCAACGAAAACGGTATATTTGACAAGTGATGTCAATTCGGAGCAGATGGCTATTGTCATTCGATGTGGTCGAGTGTAGTCGATACGATGTGAGTGTTAGGGGTACGTCTGGGTGCGGACGAGTACGTATTACTCTGGTTAGTTGGTGCACGAGTGTACACGTGTTGCGAGGTTGATTCTACTTTCCACGAGCTGGATGTGGAATCAGGATAGTTGGAGTTTCGAGAATGAAACTAAATTGAGGGAAGCACGGTTAGATTAGGTCGGTTGGAATTTCGAGGACGAAATTAATTAAGGAGGGAAGGTTGTAACGACCCGTTCCAAATTCCATGATTAGATTCGTGACTAATCACGATTAGTGAGGCTAATTCGTGATTAGTAGAGCGAAATCGGACGAACGATGCGAAATGACCGTTTTGCCCCTGGTGGTGGCAAAACATTGACTTTTCAATCGGGCAGTCAAATGGACTTTGACCGATGACCGTGACGTAGTTCGTGACGTCACGAGTTCATAGACAGGTGGCACGTTCAATTCCGACGTTCGTAGAAGAAGTTATGACGTTCGGAAGCCCAAGGGCATTTTGGTAATTTGGGTGAATAGGAGGTCAAAAGTTGACTTTTTGACCAGGAGGTCCGATGGCCGAGGGCCGAAGACCGTTACGTAGATGAGGACGATACGAATCCGTAGACAGGCGGCACGTCGAATTCGGACGTTCGACGGCGAAGTTACGGTTCACGGAAGTTCCCGGTTACTATTCACGACTGCACGTTTTACGAGACAAAAAGTGCAGTTTTGTCTCTAGTGGGCCCAGATATTTAATGGAGGCCCAATGGATGAGTGACACTTGTCACCTATCCACTGGCCAACCTCACCCACTCATGCACCAAACCCATTCACCGTGCATCCATTTCTTCCATTTTTCCTCCAACCATTACCCCATCCCATTTCCAAATCTAACCCAGCCAACCCAACCCCATTTCGGCTAAGACTGAGGACAGAGTGAATTGAGGATGGTGAGGACGTGGTGGCCGGCCCAGGACGGCGCCACCGTGCACAGCCGAGGCCAAACCCGAACAGGTAACCCGGTTACCCATTTTCTCCCTTTTAATTTGATTTTGATGTTATGGTTGCTTTTGGACGATTAGGATGAGTTAGTTAGGTTGCTAGTATGATTTTAAGAGGATTTGGAGGGTGCTTCACGGCGGAGGAAGCCGTGAGGGTGGTCGGGAAAAACAGGGCCGTGAGACCCTTTAATTTTGGTTAGGATTTAGGAGGTTTTGATTAGTTTGGTTGATTGGGATAGATTGGAAATGAGAAAATAGGAATTTAGGAATTGGAATGGAGGAAATCGGACCGAAAATGAGGGAGAAGGAGGCCTGGACCGGTTACGCCGGTCCAGTTGCAGAGGTTGGACCGGACCGGCCGGCCCAGACCGGTTCGATCGCTGGGAACGACACACTGTTCACCGGCGCATGAGCCCATGCGCAGGGGCCTTTGGGCGGCACGTGGCAGCGCGTGGTGGGGTTTCTGGGGATGTGTTCAACATACGAAATCATCTATTCGATGTAACGAACATTTTGGGACTGGTTTCGAGTCGATCGGACACCGTCTCGATATGTTTCGGGGCATCGGAAGGTTTAGGTTCGGGATTAAAAATTGTTAAAAATACGGGAAAATTACGGGGCTTTAGTGAGGGGTTATATAAGTAGTTAGTAACCCTCTAAATTAATTTGGACAGGTTTGGAAGTCCCGGTGATGGTGATCGGCTCGGGGAGCCGTATGGCACGCGTATCGAGACGCGGCTTCGGACGGTCTGTGAGTGGACCTTGTTTTCTAAATTGGTGCATGTATAAATGTTTATTATATGTTTTAAATAATTGTTTGTGTTGCCATGAGTGCATTTGGATGTGTGGTTACATATATGCACGTATTTCGAGGTTTCGGCCCTATACGGTTCCTATACGGGGTTGTATGTCTTTATTGGTCTAAATAAAAATGGTTTTGGATTTCCAAATGTATTATGAATATGATTTTATGATGTTGATTTGGATGCTGGTGATTTATATGGTTTCACGTATTTCGAGGCGATTTACGTGCTTGCACGTAAATCGAGGTTTTTCGGTTTTACTCCGATTTTCCATTCTTATGGTCTTGGAAATAATTTAATGAAATAATTTTGGATTTGAAAAGGTAATTCTCGGACTTGAGGTCCATTTGATTTACGGAATCGGGCCGGAGGCCCAATTGGTTTACGATTCGGATCGGAGGTCCAGTTTCTATGTGAATTTGGGCCTAGTGCCCAGCTATGTGTTACAAATGGTTTTTACGGGTCATGACGGTTTATGGGAACCGGCATGAACCCCTGAAATGGATTTACGGGTCATGACGGTTTATGGGAACCGGCATGAACCCATGAAAGGATTTTATGGTTCATGACGGCTTATGGGGGCCGGGCATGAATCCTTGAAAGGTTTCAAGAATGGTTTCAAAAGGTTTTTCATATTCCATCCTATATATATGATTGTCTCCTCCGGGGAGGGTCGTTGTCCTGGGTGGACCCTGGAGTAGTCACGGAGCACTGACTGAGTGGAGTCGCCCCCCAGTTGGGTTCCTTACTCTCAGGATGGGCATGGTTCGTTACCTTCAGGGAGGGTCATTGATCTACGGACATTGACCTGGGTGGACCCTGGAGAGACTTGGGTTTGAGACCCCGGTTAGCACACGTGTAGCTTTATTTTACCGTGACAGGTTCTGGATATGAATATATTGGATAAACATGGTTTCAATTGGTTTGGGAAAACTGTGTTTTATGATGATAAATGGATTTGGGCTGAGATCCCACATATGTTTACTATGTTCTGGTTTTCTGTAAATTGGTTTTGGGCAGGAGCCCGTGTGACTTGTATTTACGGAACTTGGGGTTGTGACCCTATTTATGGATGTTTTAACATATATTATTGGATAAATGGTTTTACTATGCATGCATGCTTTTTAGTGGAGGGTATAAATGTCTTTTATGGAAATGTTTTATAAAATCTTTATTTTTGTCCACTCACAGTCTTTCTGTTTTTAATACCCTTCAGGTTGACAGCGGATGTGGACTGTAGCAGAGATCGAGATATCACATACCTCCTCCGGATCCTGGCGTACTCTGATAGCCCGGGAGGGCAAAGGTCGGAAATATCCCTTGTCTGACACTTCGTGTCAGACGGGAGCAGGGTCATCCCGCACTAATCCCGGGGGGATTGGGATGGGTCTTGTCACAGCTTGTAGACCTTGTCCTCTTGTCTTTATTTATCAAATCCCTCAGGTTGATCCACATAGACTTCTTCCTTTAGGACCCCATTGAGGAAAGCTGATTTCACATCCCGTTGGATCAGTTCCACTCTTTCTGTGCAACTAGAGTAATCAAGGTTCTGATTGTGTCTAGCCTTAAACTGATACAAAAGTTTCATTGAAATCATTGAAATCAATTCTTGGTTTATGTGCATAGCCCTTAGCAACCAATCTGGCCTTAAACTTCTGAATTGATCCATCTAGATTCAATTTAGTCTTGTAGACCCATTTTACTCTTATCACAGGTTTCTCAGTTGGTCTTTTAACAAGATTCCAAGTTTCATACTTGTCAATCATCTCCATTTCTACTTCAATAGCCTTTTGCCATGCTTTGTCCTTAGCAGCATCTAGATAATTTTTTGGTTCAACTATTGCAACATGACATCTAGCATATATTTCACCCAGACTCCTTATCTTGACAAGAGTAGTGCTAGGTTCATAATCAGACTTACCATCATGGATGACTTGGGTGTCCTGCACACCTTGGTCTGGTTCTGATTGTTCACTGTCATCTGCATCAGTTTTAGTGTCAACTCCAGATGTAAGTTGAACACTAAACTCCACATTTGTCTCCCAGTTCCACATTGTTTTTTTTAAAAAGTAACTATTCTAGAAATCACAAACTTCTTGGTTTCTAGACAATAGACCCTATAGCCTTTCTCATAGTTTCCATATCCCACAAGTATCCCTTTAGTAGCAGATGAATCCAGTTTTCTGCCTAAGTTGATTGGGAATTTGAAAATAGCAAATTGAACCAAATACCCTCAGATGTTTCACTCTTGGTTTTCTTCGACTGTAAACCTCAAAATGGTGTTTTCTTCTTTATAGCCTTAGTAGGACATCTGTTGAGTAGATAGACAGTTGTATTCACAGCTTCTACCCATAATACATAAGGTATCTTCTTGTCATTAAGCATTGCCTTGGACATTTCCACAATTATCCTGTTCTTCCTTTCTTCAACTTCATTTTTCTATGGAGAGTAGGCAACAGTGAGTTGCCTTTGAATTCCTATTTCTTCACAGTAATCTTGGGATTCCTGAGAAGTAAATTAACCACCTATATCACTTCTCACTTTCTTTATCTTCAAGCTTGTCCGAAGTTCTACCATGGTCTTGAATTTTTTAAATGCGTTAAACACTAAACCCAATACATTCTTGAGTAGTCGTCTATAAAGGTTAGAAAATACTTATTCCCACTTTGTGTCTCAGCCTCTATCAAAAATTTCAACCTGCCGTTTTCCCATATTGGAGCCTTCACAAACTTCTGTTTTCTTAGACAAACTAGGCAATCCCACCACCATATCATTAGTGACTAATGTAGTCAATCTAAAATGATTTAGGTGACCAAATCTTCTGTGCCACAGCCGGGTGTTACCTTCCTCAATGGCAATCTTTGCCACAAGGATGACTTGCTGGAAGGATAGATGAAAGCACCTATTACTAGTCATAGCAACACAAGCTATCTCTTTTCCATGATCATAGATTGTAGTTTTCCTTCCTTCAAACACATGATTGTATCCATGCTCCACCATCCGCCCTACACTCAACAGATACTTATCCAGCCCAGGTAACAACATTACCTCCTTGATTAACTTGTCACCATTCTGAGTTTTAATGACCAGAGTACCTTTACCTCTAGCCTCCACCAACTTTCATGTTCCCATTTCCACTCTACACTTTAGAGTTCTATCCAGGTTGATCAAAGATGACTCATTAAAGTCATGTGGTTACTACAACCACTATCTAGGTATCAAATATCTGAATTCTTTGAGGTAGTCACGAAATGACATGCATAAAATAAAATTCCATCTTCCTCTGCATGTTGTGCAATTTTACACTCTCCTTGACACTGTAATCTTTGGCATAGTGTCCCATTTTGTTGCATTTAAAACATTTTCTGGTTTTAAACCAATAATTTCCATAATGTTTTTTACTGCGAACTTTGCAGGTAGGTCTGGAATCATCCTTAGATTGGTAATCTAATTTCTTATTCCCTGGCTTGTTTCCACCCTTGTAGTTCTTCTTAACTTTGCTTGAACTAGAGGAAGATCCAATGTGCATACTAGAGAATGCTTTCTCTAATGAATTCTCAGAATGAATATGTAACCTTTGATCATAGGCCTTAATTGATGCAATCAGCTCCTATACATTTATTTCATCTTGGTCCTTAGTTTCTTCTAAGATTGACACAATAGGATCATACGACTTAGTTTGGCTTACGAGAACTTTTTGTCCCATTCTTGTTTCTTTTATAACTTCACCATATGACCTCATTTGATCAACAATCGTATACAATCTAGATAAGTATGCATTAAGATTTTCATCATCCTTCATTCTAATATATTCAAAATCTTTTATCAAGCCTTGTAATTTGATTGACGTCACTTTTTGATTTCTACGAAATTCCATTTTCAACAGTTCCCATTCTGATTGGAGTTCTTTTCATTACCTATTCTAGAGAAGATGGTATCTACAACAGAGGTCGAGATATATCGCAGTGCCCTTGCGTCTCTGATGTTGTCTGCACGGGTTGTTGTAGCCACAACTTCTTCTGGATCAATGTTCAAGCATTTATTGACATACTCCCACAAGTCTTGAGCTCTGAGTACGGTACGCATTTTTATACTCCATAAAGTTGATTCTAGATTTAGGCTTGCATGTTCATGAAGATGAACAATTACAACGAGGATTTTTCTTCAGCTCTCCACAAAGTTGCAAAGAAGAACACCAAGTGTTTGATAAAATGCACAAATGGAAAAGCTGAGTAATCTTGGTGCTCTCACCGTCTAGATAAAGTCACACACCACTTCATTGAGTAATTGAATGAATTACATGCACTCATTCACTTACACACTGTAAAAACGTTTAGGATGCACATGACATCACCATACAAGCTTTACATGCTTTCCTTGATCGAAGGCACTCACACCTCTCACAATTTGATATAACTAAATATATAGCTAAGTTTTTTCCAGACCCGTGTGTATTTCATGCTCTAAGTTCTAAGGGTGCCAAATATATAGCTAAGTACTTTCCAGGCCCACGTGTATTTCATGCTATAAGTTCTTTCCAGGAAAACCAAATATATAACTAAGTTCTTTCAAGCCCCACCAAATGTATAGAAAGCAATAATAAAATATGCTTATGGATATTTTGGTTTGATTTTTGAGTGGAATTCTTGTTGTGGATAAAGCAAGCCAAGATTTAAGGTGCACCTTGGAGCACTTGTGGTTGTGGCTATCTTCTGTTGTTCATTCACATCTCAAAAATTAAATTTGGCGGCCTATAAAAATCTTCCATGGTTTTGGCTATCTGCTGTTGTTCTTCCATGGTTGTGGCTATCTGCTGTTGTTCATTCACATCTCAAGAATTAAATTTGGCGACCCACAAAAATCTTCCATTCAGGACTGCAAGCCTTGTCACAGCCTTATCCACTTCTCTGAACCCGTGCAATAAAGTTACTCTTCACACAGATCTCCCACTAGGATTTTTAAACCATATCGGTTTCTATATTCAATACAGATTGAATTTAATAAATTTAATAAATTATCCAAACTCACCAAATGAGCCCTAATGGTCCACTTTCCAGTTTATTGTGGTAATCAAACAAAATGCAGCAGTGTTTTAAATTCAGCAGTGTTTCATTCATTTATATAACATAAACATTTTACACATTCTGGACAACTGAAGCATACCAAAGTGTCGTCATTCTCCGGAATGTTTCGAGCAAATCTTTACATTACCATTGTAACTGGGAAAAGCCTATCCAAGAACGTATACACCCCCCCTCCTAACAGAAGTGCACCGCTGTTATAACAACAAATTCAAACATGTTATACAAAGTGATGTACACAATCAACGGAGGAGATTGCTTGGTTCCCACATTGGGGAGAACTTAAATGCAATGGATTACAAAAGGAGAAAGACAGTATAGAGTATCACCTGATTGGGTTGATCCATGACGAAAATTTTCGAAATGCCAGTAGGCTCTGCATACATAGATGTTTTTCTCAGAAAAATGAAAGCAAATCCTTCAAGCGGATATGGATATTATTCACTCTAATTCGTCAAGATTTTAATTTTTAAAACAAAAGATTGAATGCACCCAGAAACAACTATGATATAAAGTTTCAAGCAGTGTAAGCAGAATTCTACACTCAACAGGAGGGAAGATGAACACAATAATCACATACCTGCAATGCTCCAGCGAAAGAGGCAGCAACAAGTAAAGGAGCAACATAACCAGTTGTATACGTTAAAAGTAAGCTGCCTCCTATAACCGGATTCTGTAATAAAATTTGTCCTCTTATATTAAATAGTATTCACCACGTACGTAAACCAACTAGAAAAAGGACAACTTTTAGGGGGCAAAGAACATCCAGACTATAACTTCGATAAACACGCTGATACATACACATATTGAATTGAGTAAATTCTGTGTTCTTTTTGGCCTCTACTGTTTTGAGTGCCTGCGAGCTTTTATACAACATTCATGATTTCTATATATTAAGTAATGGAGATGATTAACTGAAAAATGAGCAAGGATTATAGGAATTCAAATGACCCTTCTAATCATCTGTCTAACTGCAACTGCTCTAAACCACAATGAAAGGATGATTTTCCCTCCAAACAAATGTAAGACTTTGCCGCCAGAAATCTGAAGAAAACAGAAAGCTCAAAGAATTTCAAGAACATCAAACATTTGAGTTTACCTTGGATGTAGCAACATATCCGAGCAGAGTAGCCAGCACTGGCGTACTGCATGGTGAGGCGGCTAATGCGAATGTAAGCCCAGCTAGATATGCTTGCACACCTAGCATGTCAAGGTTTTTCAAAGTTGAAACTTGTAAGATCATTAAGAAGACCAGATAAAATCTAAACAACAAAGCAGGGTAAATTACTTGATGGGAAATTAGCAGCAGCAGCCCTGGGATCAAAATTGTCAAAAAATGAGGGGAGTTGTAGTTCAATTACCTGCAAGTTAACCCATAAGATGATATCATAGGAATATGGGACATTAAATCAGAAAGATCAAGTCATCAAAGCCAAATGGTTAAACTAATCAGAGTACAGGGCCATCTCTCTCAGAGAAAACAACGTATATGATGAACATTAAAAAGGTGATGGGTAATATCAAAACGGAAATAACAAGGGAAAAGAAGCACACTCTTGCGGCTGTGGGGGGAAGCAACACTAGCAAATAATAAATACCTCAAGGAGATTCAGGCCCATAACAATAGCTAAACCGGAAGCAGCCAAAGGTAATCCTTGCCCTGTCTGTCCATATGCCTTTCCAGCAAATGAGGCTCCTATGCCTAACAGTGCAAGTGTAGTTGCCAATCCAAATGAGAATGCAATTGAATTCCCAACAACCTGACCAAAAAAAGCACATGACCTCGTGTTACAGACTTAAGAGATAAGAGTTCCGATCATATAACTATACCAGTAAAAGCAATTATAAATCACATGTAAAGATAATACAAGGAATTGTATAATACTTAGATAACTAAGCATAAATAAAACTGTTGTATCATTGTTTAGCTAAGAGACTAAACTGACCAGTTTGTCTCAAAAATATTGAATAGGGAGAAGGAATAAAAAAAACATAAAAAAATAAAAACTAGCCAATAAGCATCATTTAAATCATACTGAAACTTTCGAATTACAAACACCAATGCATGCAAAAATTCACATTGTTTACTTTTGATGATTAGCGTGCCTAAAATAAAAGATTAAATTACTCTCATATTCTGAGGTAAGTTACACATATTTCTAAGTGACTTTACAGAAAAAAGAGGAAAACATAAAAATAAGAGAATTGAGTTATCAAGTTATCACCTCTGCCTTGCTTTTCCCTGAGCCAAATGCTCCTGTATGATAATAATCAATTCAAATCATCTTTAAACATGGAACATGCAAAAGAGTGACAATTCATCTCCACCCAAATACAACAACTTCTTTCCCACCTCTCTCCCCAAATCCATGAGCTAAAAGATTTAAATATTTACCTATGTAACCTAGGGTCAATGGCAGAACGCTAAGAGTACAAGGAGAAAGGCTGGTCACGAGCCCAGCTCCAAAGATAACTGCCAAACTGTAAAGATGAATAGGCAATGAGGAGCAGTTCCAAGATGGTGAACACACAAAAATACAAATGTATTCACGCATGAATGTGAGACTCTACCTAGAGAAACTGAGGGCACCTAACTGGCCTTGCACAGCTTCATTAGCATCTTGTCCAGCAGAAAATAGGAAGCCACCAAACCATTCTCCAGGGCCTCCATCAGCCAAGGTATAAATTGAAACAGCACCTTCCTGCCTTAGAAAAGAATTCTAGCTCCTGAGATTATATATGAGAAGTATAATTTGGATACAGATTTTAATAATATCTTGAACCAAATGCAGACAATTGTTGGGTTTTTGGACACAAAACAGTATAACTTCAAAAACTGTAAGGGTTAAGTAGCATAATGGAATTGCATTTTGAACGAAAAGAAAAATTACAGAAAAGTTGAAAGGGAATCGGCAATTAAGCGCAAAACAAATTCTCACCAACATATTGCCCGCGACAGCCTTTGCCATGTCTACGAAGACCAAATTCGCCACTGTAGCATTGAAAATACTTGTTACTGTTACAAAAAAAAAAACACAGATAATCACCAAAATCAAACTGAGTATCACAAGTAATAGGGAAAACTGAAAGCTGTTAAACCAATTATCTGCAGGTAAAAGTTCTCCTCATACGCCTCAATCCTTGAAGAAGTTACAGCTGTTGATGAAAGTTTACTTTTTCGGTTAAAGAAGAAAGAAAGACAAAGGCTCAAGTTAGCCTGCTACCTGCCGTGGAATATACAACTGTCTTAATGGGGAAGCTGCTGCTCTTCTCACACTTTGCCAATGATGCAAAATCATGGCCAAGATACTGAGGAGTACAATTACAAGTAGAAGGGCCCTTCAGCGTTTTGATGGGAACCATATATTTACCTTCAAAATACAGGTTTAAAAATTTGTGTTATAAATTTGTCTTGGGGGCATCTAGAACGGATAATTACAATTTACTCACTTTGACTAATTTTCTGGCGACGCGTACAGCTTGAAATTGTAGAAGAATTGAGGCCATAGCTGCCGCAGTGGTTGACAGCGAAACTCATCTGCGCAATTATCATAGAAAAACTCAAAACAAAGAGAGCAAAGATGAAAATTGAAAGATCTGATTGGCCCCTGAGAAAATTTTGTAGCTTCATTTTCCTCATTAGTGGGTTGAAGCCAAGAAAATTATAATTTTTTCTGCTTTTACCTCAAATGTTTCTGGATTTACTTCACACAGCAACAGCGAAAGCAAGCAAGCGATGGCAGCGAGAGAGATTACGTGAATGATGGCTCATTGCTTCATTGTTAACCAACGAGCGTCAACTGCCAAACACAAGCCACTGGCAATAGCAGATAATCAGAACATATGGGCCCGCTACTGGGCTAATGACAACTTCAGTCAACTTGAGGCCCAATACCGGCCTTCGTGATATCTGACCGGGAGTGTCTGTTTGTAAGTGCGTGCCTAAAATAAAAATGCTTTAATTTTAAGCATTTTAAAACTTTCATAAAAAAATCCGAGTAATGAATGAAAAATATTTGGAAGTCACTATCTATGGAGGCAAGTAAAATGTTTAAGTCCAATCTACAACTAATTGTTTAAGTCCTATCTATCAAGTTATTCAAATTGTTTAAGTCCAATTAATTTAGATGTGAAAGGTGCAAGTTTTGGGGGAATTGTATTTGATTGCTTGAATTGCAAGTAAAATAATGATTAGGTTTCTAAATTGCTATTAAAGATAGAATTAGGGTTACCTATCCACCTTACCACTTGTTACCATCCTCAGATTCCATTTAACTTCTTCATTAGTGAATTGAATTAGGTGCCCTTGCCTAAGCCAGGGCATATGCTCATTAGACACCATTATTCTTTCTTACTTAGTATACCTAAGGTATGGTGACAAGACTCATCTCAATCCCCTTGAATTATCGTGGGATGTACCTGCTCCCGTCTGACACCGCGTGTCAGACCAGGGATAAACTCGTCACCCCGCTCGGGCTTAGCCAGAGTACGCCAGAATCAGTGGTGGCACGTGATGTCTTAATCTCTACTACAGCCCTCATCTGTGATCAACCTAAAGGGTATTAAAAATCATAAAAGCTGTGAGTGGACAAAACAATAGTTTTAAAAATCATGTATATCGAAAGACATTTATACCCTTCTCGTAAAATCATGCATGCATCATAAAACAACATTTCAAATACTTTCTCGGAAGCAAGACGTATTGCTTCCCAAGTCAAATTCAGTGAAAAATGTTTCTCAATCGTAGCTAGTATCTCAGTAGGGTCTCATCCCAAAACCAAATCCTAACGGGGTCTTAATGTAATGACCTGTCCCAAATTTTTGGGATTAATTAAGCTTAAATTGAGGATTAGCGAAGCTAATCGGGAATTAGTCGAGGATTGTCGGACATTCAGGGTGAAATTACGATTTTGCCCTTGGACGAGGGCAAAAAGTTAACTTTTGACTTGGGAGGTCCAATGCACGTGGATTAAGAATCGTTACGTAGATCAAGTCGATACGAGTCCATAAACAGGCGGCACGTCGAAATCGGACATCGTACAAGAAAGTTATCGCGGAAGGTTCGAGGTATTATTGCACGTTTTACGAGACGAGTAACTTTTTCCTTTTAGTGGGCCCCAGATATTTTGGTCATGCCCAATGGATGAGCGACAAGTGTCACTCATCCATTGCCCCTTCCTTTATCAGTCATGCATATCTCCCTATTTCTCTCTTTCGATCAATTAAACCCGAAAGCCCCAAAAATCATTCCCTTCCCCCATTTGATTCAGTTTGAGACTAAGAGAGTTGCTGAAGGTTAGTGAGGGACTGAAGGACGTCGTGGGAGGTTGTAAGACTGTTATGGACGGCGGAGGAAGCCACGAGAAAAGGTAAACCAGAAACCCAGTTTTGGTTCAAAAATTGAAAATCAAATTTTGGACGTTGTTGAAGGTTTGGATTGATTCTAACAGGTTCTGGGGATCAAAGCAACCTCAGGGAGATTTTTTCCGACGTCAGTGGTGGCCTGAGACGGCTGGAATGGAGGAGAAAAAATAGGGTCACTGTTCATCGATTCAAACAAGTAATTCTAGGATGTTTCTCATCGTTTTAATCACATGGATCGATTGAGGGGACCCAGACGATCATGTAGGAAGCAACAGCTTCGAAAATGGTGGTTGGAGATGGAAGAACGAACCGGGTCAGGTCCGCGGGTCGTGTGACCTGGTTGTAGAGAACTAGGCTAACCAGAACAGAGGTTAGGGGTGAGATGTCAGATCTGACAAGTCAGACTGACACGTGTCATATGTTGGATGTCAGATGACGTCACTGTTGACATCAACAACGACATCATCGTTGACTTTTGATCAACCAAATTTGACCCGCTCGTGGGGGTGCATGGGCACAAATTTCCAGGTGGGACAAGGACCATTTTAAAGGTTTAAATGATACGTATTTAATGGTGGTGGTTTCGAGTCGATCAGAGATCGTTATGTTGGTCAAATTGAGGTTTATAGCCTAGAGAATAATGTCCGGGACACGTTGACTTTTTCGGGAATGTTGGGAGTTCTTGATTAGGACTTGTTGACAGGACCCATCCCAATCCCCCCGGGATAAGTGCGGGATGACCCTGCTCCCGTCTGACACGAAGTGTCAGACAAGGGATATTTTCGACCTTTGCCCTCCCGGGCTATCAGAGTACGCCAGGATCCGGAGGAGGTATGTGATATCTCGGTCTCTGCTACAGTCCACATCCGATGTTAACCTGAAGGGCAGTCAAAACATTAAAAACTGTGAGTGGACAAAACAAAAGTTTATAAAAACATTTTAACGAAGACATTTGTACCCTTCACTAAAAAGCATGCATGCATTTGAAAACCATTTAGCTAGAACAAACCATATGTGGGACTAAGCCCAAAACCATAACCATGTTGAAACCAAGTACCCGAGCCACTGCTCGACTCCTGTGCACACCTGTGCATACCACACACCACATATAATATCATATATCTCGTATTTATATCACATACATATATAAGTCACACAACAAATCCTGTCACGGTATCCAAAGCTACGCGCGTGCTACTCGGGTCTCAATCCGAGTCTTCTCAAAGTCAAGGTCAATGTCCGCAGACCACTGACCCTACCCGAGGTAATAGTAACCATAGCCTTCCTGAGAGTAAGGAACCCAACTAGGGGGTGACTCCACTCAGTCGGTGCTCCGTGACTACTCCGGGGTCCACCCAGGCCAACGACCCTCCCCGGAGGAGATAGTAGAACATGTAAAGGAAGGTAGATGAACATATATATACATAACATAAACATTCATGTCCGGTTCCCCCCTGAACCGTCATGATCCATAATATCCATAATTAGGTAACATGCCGGTTCCCATAAACCGTCATGTACCGTAATAACATAACCGAGGTAACATGCCGGTTCCCATAAACCGTCATGTACCGTAATAACATAACCAGGGTTCATGCGGTCCCCATAAACCGTCAAGAACCAGAATGACCTGACAAGGTTCATGCCAGTCCCCATAAACCGTCAAGAACCAGAATGACCTGACAAAGGTTCATGCCGGTCCCCATAAACCGTCAAGAACCAGAATGACCTGACAAAGGTTCATGACGGTCCCCATAAACTGTCACGAACCACAATGACCTTTCCAGAGTTCATGCCGGTTCCCATAAACCGTCATGAACTTGGAAATCCACGTAGGGTCCCTGACCCGAAATCATAAACCATAAAGTAACTGGGTCTCGTGCCCGAACATATGACTCAACTAGGCACCGTGCCTGATATCTAAGGGTCAGTCACGACTCCGATCATAGTGATGCGTGCAACCATCCATCCAGGACCGCTCTCAATCCTGGTATGTCGCCGTGAACGAATCAACCGACGCGATCACCACAAGATCATGGTGCACTCATCACCGATCGCTATCCTTAACCGTCAGCACTCTGAAGTCGAGCCTCCCCAGGCTGCTCGACCACGAATCGTGCATCGTGACCTCTCCGGAAGGAACACATCTCAATCCGGAGGCGAGCGTCGTATCGTCGATCGCCGTGCACATAGCACCCGTCGCGACCACGATTTAGACCTGAAGGTCGTAAATAGCATCATATGCCCGAGACAAAACCAAATGGGTCTCATACCCGAGTTTATCCTTTTAGAAATCCAAAACCAAATCATTTAAGTCAATAAAGAAATACAGACCCGTATAAGCACCGTATAAGGCCGAAACCTCGAAATACGTGCTTATACGTAACCACATACAAATGCACCCATGACATCATCCAACATGTAATAAAACATATAATAAACATTTATGCATGCACCAATTTAGAAAACAAAGTCCACTCACATACCGTCCAAGCTGCCGCCTCGATTTGCGTGCCATACGGCTCCCCTAGCCGATCACCGTCACCGGGACTCCCAAACCTGTCCAAATCGTAATAGAAGGTTACTAACTACTTAATTAACCTCCTACCAAAGCCCCGTAATTTTCCCGTATTTTTAACTATTTTTAATCCCGAACCTAAACCTTCCGATGCCCCGAAACATATCGAGACGGTGTCCAATCGACCCGAAATCAGTCCCAAAATGTTCCTTACATCGAATAGAAGATTTCACATGTTGAACACATCCCCAAATTCCCCCCCACGCGCCCGCACGCGCCGCCTGAAGTGGCTGCGCGTGGGCCTCACGCGCCGCTACAGTACCCGTCTTCAACCTCCGCGACTGGTGCGAACCGGTCCGGTTACTGTGCTGAACCGGCGTAACCGGTTCAGCATTCCTACTCCCTCATTTTCGGTCCGATTGCTTCCATTCCAATTTCTAAATTCCTATTTTCAAGTTTCCTATCTAACCCAATTAACAAAACGACCTAAAACCCCCTAAATCGATCCCTAAAAATTAACCCCCCACGGCCCCTGTTTTCCGATTCCTTCCCCAGGCTTCACAGCCGTCAACCCTCGTTCAAAACCATCTCTATACACCCTAAACAATCTAACAAACATTCCCTAATCAACCAAAACTATCCCTAATGTAAAAATCGACAAAATGGGAGATTTGGGTCTAACCGGGTACCCGTTCGGGTTTGGGTCTCCACCGTGCACGGTGGCTTCGTCCTGGCCGGCCACCACGCTTCACCGGTCCTCCTCTCCCCCCTCTGGTCTCTCTGTCATGATCATAGGGTGAGGGTTGGATGTTTGGGTTGCACAGATGAGAGAAATGAGATCGGGAAAATGAGTTTGAAATGAAGAATGATCGATGAAGGGATGGTATGCATGTATGTGTGAGATTGGCCAGTGGATGGGTGACACTAGTCACTCATCCATTGGCTATCTAAAAAGCTGGGCCCACTAGAGACAAAACCGCACTTTTTGTCTCGTAAAATGTGCCATCGTGAATAGTAACCGGAAACTTCCGTGAACCGTAACTTCGCCGTCGAACGTCCGAATTCGACGTGCCGCCTGTCTATGGCTTCGTATCGTCCCCATCTATGTAACGGTCGTCGGCCCTCGGCCATCGGACCTCCCGGTCAAAAAGTCAATATTTTGACCCTTTTAACCAAAATTACCAAAATGCCCCTAAACTTCCGAATGTCATAACTTCCTCCTCGAATGTCGGAATTGAACGTGCCACTGTCTATGAACTCGTGACATCACGAACTACGTCACGGTCATTCGGTCAAAGTTCATTTGACCGCCCGATTGAAAAGTCAACGTTTTGCCCACGCCCAAGGGCAAAACGGTCATTTTCACATCGTTCGTCCGATTTCGCTCAACTAATCACGGATTAGCCTCACTAATCGTGATGTCACTAATCTAATCTAGGAATTTGGGACGGGTCGTTACACTTTTCTAGCTTGGTAGTAACCTTTTAGTATAATTTTGGACAGATCTGGATGACCTGGAGAGGTCGGATTAGCCAGGAGAGGCTTGTGGTGCGCGTATCGAGACGCAGTTTGGATGGTCTGTGAGTAGACTTTGTTTTATGAATATGATCCACAGATAAATTTTTATATGTGTTTATGAACATGATTTCAGATGCCATGAGTGCATGTGTTTTAAATATGATTTATTGGGATTTTAGTAGAAAATGTCATATTGCACGTAGTTCGAGATTTCTATTTTATATGATGTTTGGGCTTCATCCAAGTATACTACGTGCATGAGTTATATGTGATTCCGAAGGTTTCACGGAGAGGTGTGAAACTGAGGAACTGAGTAACGATTTTGGAGATTTCACAGAGATGCGTGAAATCGAGATTCGGGCACGAGTCCCAGTTGAACGATGATTTGAAAGTGGTTTGAAAATGAGAAAATGGTTTTCGGATTTGGAAATATCTTTCGGGCATATGACTCAGCTGATTTGAGGTTTAAACTTATAGTATAGTCAAACGTGAGATAAATCGGGCTGCGACCCAATTATGTGATTTATGAAAGATATTTTGGGCATGAGACCCAGTTGTAAATTTGATAGGATTTGAGGAATCCTATGTGTGATACTACGGGTTAGAGTCTCAGATGATTGAGTTAGAGTCCCGGTCGATGATGACATTCGGGTTCGAGTCCCGGGTGATATGACGCTCGCCTGGGGACTGTGGATGTGTTCCTTCCGGAGAGGTCACGATGCACTGCCTGTTATCGAGCAGCCGCTAGAGGCTATGGCCGACGGAGGCTCGACTTAGGAGTGCTAATGTTATTCTCTAAGATTAATCGATGATTTGTTCATGATGATCTCGAGGATGGTGAGTGGTCCTGAGCTATTTGTACATGTTCTAGGATTGGAATCGTGACTGACATTGAGGATGATGATAGTGGGCAGAGGTCTCACGTGGGTTTTGACTTAGGCTGAGACCCCCGTACTTGTTTTCTATGAGTTGGGCTGAGACCATGTACGTGTTCTCTGGTTTGGGCTGAGACCCTATTTGATTTGGTTTTGGGCTAAGACCCTACTGAGATACTAGCTTCGATTAAGAAGTATTTTTCACTGGATTTTATTTGGGAAGCAATACGTCTTGCTTTCGAGAAAGTATTTGAAATAACTGTTTTATGATGCATGCATGCCTTTACGTGAAGGGTATAAATGTGTTTTCGATATAAATGGGGTTTGATAACCTGTTCATTTTTTTCCACTCACAGCTTTTATGATTTATAATACCAATTAGGTTGATCACAGATGCGGGCTGTAGTAGAGATCGAGACATCACATGCCACCACCGATCCTGGCATACTCTAGCTAACCCCGAAAGGGTGACGAGTTTATCCCTGGTCTGACACGCGGTGTCAGACGAGAGCAAGTACATCCCACGATAATCCAGGGGGATTGGGATGGGTCATGTCACTCAGCCCAAACCAGAAAACACGTATAGGGCCTTAGCCCAAATCAAGTCATAGAATACATAGGAACTCATCCCATCCTCATCTTAGTGTCAGTCACGATACCAATCCTAGCACATATGCAAATAGCTGAGGACCGCTCAAAATCCTAGCATGTAGCCGCGAACACATCGCCCGTCGCGACCATCTATAGATCATCGTGAACACATCACCGATCGATCTCATAGAATAATATAGGCACTCCTAAGTCGAGCCTTCCTCGACTATTGCCCCCAGTGGCTGCTCGATAACAGGCAGTGCATCGTGACCTCTTCGGAAAGAACACATCCGCAGTCTGGAGGCGAGCGTCATATCATTCGAGACTCGATCCCGAATGTCATCATCATCAACCAGAACTCTAACTCGATCGACCAGGACTCTAACCCGTAGTATCACACATAGGATTCCTCGAATCCTATCAAATTTACAACTAGGTCTCATGCCTGAAATATAATCTAGGATTCCTCGAATCCTATCAAATTCACAACTGGGTCTCATGCTCAAAATATCTTTCGAAATCTCGTAATTGGGTCGTAGCCCGATTCATCTCACGTTTGATTGACTATACTCTAAGTCAAACCTCAAATCAACTGTGTTATATGCCCGGAAGATATTTCCAAATCCAAAAACCATTTCTCATTTCCAAAACACTTTCAAATCATCCCTGACTTCACACTAAGTCAAGGTCTTTCAAATGAGTCTCGTGCTCGAATCTCGATTTCACGCATCTCCGTGAAATCCTTTAAAATTGTGTCTCAAATACTCAGTTTCAAGTTTCTCTATGAAACCCACAAAATCATATAAAATCATGTAAACATATGCACGTAGAATACATGGCTGAAGCCCGAATATAGCATAAAAACAAAAATATCAAATTACGTGCATTAACGCATTTTCCTATGAAAATGCCAAAAAATTCACATTTAAATCACATGCACTCATGGCATCTTAAATCATGTTCATAAACACATATAAAACATTTATGCATGCATCATATTCATAAAACAAAGTCCACTCACATACCGTCCAAGTTGCGCCTCGAAATGCGTGCCATAAGCCTCTCTGGGCTAATCCAACCTCTCCGGGTCATCCGGACCTGTCCAAAACACACTCAAAGGTTACTATTAACCTAAAAAAGTCCTAATCAAGAACCCCCAACATTCTTGGAAAAGTCAATGTGTCCCGGACACAATTCCCTAGGGTTTAAACCCCGATTTGACCAACCTGCTGATTTCCAATCGACTCAAAACCACCACCATTGGATTCCTATCGTCAAAACCATTAAAATGGTCCTAGTTTCACCTCAAATACGTGCTCATGCACCCCACATGTGGGTCAAAGGTATGGTAAATGTTGACAAAAAATTCAACGCCGACGTCAGCATTCAACGACTAACATTATCTTTGACACTTGTCAGTCTAACATGTCAAGTCTGACATGATGATGTCATCTCATCCCTTTCCTCTGTCCAGGTCAACCCGGATCTCTGTAATCGGGTCATGCGACCCACGGACTTGACCCGGTCCATTCTTCAATCTCTAACCTTCAAAACCCTCTGTTCTTCAACGCTTGTGATCGTCCTATGCCCTAGAATGGCATCAAAGCCGGACCCCCGACTAAGAAGTGTGCTAGCCAAGATGCTGGGCCCTAAGGGGATGGATTGTAAGACCGGTGTCCTGGAGGGAAGGTGAACTATCCTATATTCCTACGAGAGGAATGGTCTGAGAGGGAATGGTGGTGTGCCTTAAAGATGTAGGCACACACCTATCTAGCACGAGGCCTCCCATGGGTGCACTGTCTTAGGACTGACCATTGGGGAAAATATCGTGTTAGATAGTGGGAGCCGCTGCACTACTCTGATCTAAACGAGGCCTTTTGGGAGCTCAGTGGCTTTGGGTTCGGTTGGAACTCCAAAGTTAAGTGAGTTGAGGTTGGTGCAATTCCATGATGGGTGAGCCCCTGGGATGTTGCACCATGAGCTCCCGAAAACAAAACGGTGAGGGCAAGGAGGCCCAAAGCGGACAATATCGTGCTAGATGAGTCGGGTCCTGACCACGGAGGGTCGGATCCTGACATATGGCATTTGCTCTCAAGTGTCTACCACAACGTTATGGTGATGCTTTACATGCAAAAAGAATTTAATGGCACCACACTAACCTAAGAGTATAAATGCACCTTAAACTTTATAGATTCAATCTACAACTAGGAGTACACCCCCTAGCCATGATGCTTACACTAACTAGATAGATATGACGGTCTATCCTAGCACATGTCATCAACAATTTCATACATATAAGTTAACTACTCTTACATACATCCCATTGAGTTCATTACCATAGTAGACCGATTCAATTCCTTTCACACAATGAAGATAAAGAACTCATGGTTAGGGCTTCAAGTTGCCCTAATCCTTAAAGGACTATTCACACATGCTTAAGGTAAAGAAATACATAATTGAAAGAAACATGAAGTAAATAAAAGAGTAGAATAAGATACTGAGTTCTAAAGGAAGAGGAATGGTGAGCTTCACACGATCAAGTCACCTTCTAAGCACAAATCGTAAAATACTTAAGTAAAAGTCAATATGTAAACAGACAAAGCTTTGGGACTAAAAGTAAGAAAAAGACGACTCTCAGACTGAATGAAAAAAGGGATTAAATAGAGCATCAAACCCTAGCAACTTCCTTATTCAAAAAAGACTTAATTCGTGCCCTAAGTCTATCGCTAAAACTTAGGGCTCAATTCCTTGAGGTACACAACATGAACATGGACACCTATTTAATTGCACAACCCTTTGATAAGTGTCATTATTTCCTTATTCTAGTGGGAAACCTTGAAGTCATCTATCGCTGAATAGGATTAGGACATCGCGCACAGACTGGCACACAGTCCTAGCACACAGACATATTCCTGGTCCACGGTTAGGACATACTTTGAGCTTGAGGAACTTTTGAGGTCCTAGATGGAACAAGATGGAACAAATCCTCAAAATACACATTATGAACATAGCATGGACTTAGGATGGTGCAAAGCTTGGTTTTGGAGTCGATAGTTGCTCAGAACAAAAGTTGGCCCTAGGGGAACATGTCTGGTGACATGTCATTGACATAGGACCTGGTACAAAGTACTAGAACATGGGCACGGTTCTAGAACACGGCAAGAGACAGGTAAAGGGTGAGTAAAGGGATAGGGGACCCATAAATGGATTTCTGGTTTCATGACAGTTTATCGAGACCGGGCATGAATCCTGTGAAAGGTTTTAAGATTGTTTTCGAAATGGATTTTCATATAGCATCCTTTATTTATGGATTGTCTCCTCCGAGCAGGGTCGTTGGCCTAGGTGGACCCCAGAGTAGTCACGGAGCACTAACTGAGTGGAATCGCCCCCATTGGGTACCTTACTCTCAAGAAGGCTTATGGATTATAACCCCTAGGGGGGGAGTCATTGATCTGCGGACATTGACTTGGGTGGACCCTGGGGAGACTTGGGATTTAAAGCATAGCTTTGGAAACCGTGACCGAATTTGTTATATGTTATATGATATATATACTGGTTTTGGGCTGAGTCCCACATGGATTTGGGCAGTGGCCCGTATGATTGGTTTCATTTACGATTTTGGGCCAAGGCCCTAATGGTTTGATAACTGGTTTTCGAATGCATGCATACTTTTTAGTGAAGGGTATAAATATCTTTTTTTTTGTGAAAATGTTTTTATAAAATCTTGTTTTTTTCACTCACAGCTTTTAATGTTTTGAATGCCCTTCAGGTTGATCGCGGATGCTGGCTGAAGTAGAGACCGAGACATCACATTCCTCCTCCGAATCCTGACGCTCTCTAAAGCCCTGAGTGGCTAAAGGCTTACAAGTTTTCCTTACCTCCGCCGTCGTTGCTCCACTGTGGCCATTGTCATGATCGTCTCGACGTCTCCTTCAACTTTCATTCGCAAGTCACTAGCAAAGGGTGAGGATTAAAGGTGTTTGTATGGGGTTGGGTTGCACGGGTTATGGGTTTCACGGAGTAGGATGAACAAATGAAGATGATGACTGATGAAGATAAGGATAACCGCAATTAATTGGGTTCTGGGCCTATCAGATGGGTGACACTTGTCGATGGGTGACACTTGTCACTTATCTGGTGGGTCTTCCTCAGATTTTTCTCCAATCACATTATGCCACGTGTCGAATTCCTCGATTTGTGTGAATAGTATTATTTTCTGTTCTAGACTCGTAACTTCCCAACGAAGTTCCAATTTCGATGTGCCCCCTGTCTATGGACTCGTAACGTCTCGATCTATGTCACGATCATCGATCTTCGTGTATCTGACCACTTGGATCAAAAGTCAACATTTTTCCCAACTCTAGGAACAAAACGATCATTTTATGACGTCCCACTAAATTCTCTTGACTAATCTCCGATTAGTCACGCTAATCCTCAATTAATTACTAAACTAATCAAGAAATTCGGGATGGGTCGTTACACAGAGCGTCACCAAGAGCATAGGAGCCAAATATGTAACGAACCGTCCCAAATTCCATGATTAGATTATTGACTAATCACGATTAGTGAGGCTAATCCGTGATTAGTAGGGCGAAATCGGACGAACGATGCGAAATGACCATTTTGCCCTTGGGCGTGGGCAAAACGTTGACTTTTTGTTCGGGCGGTCAAACGGACTTTGACTGATGACAGTGACGTAATTCATGACGACAAGAGTTCATAGACAGGTGGCACATTCAATTCCGACGTTCGGAAGTTTAGGGGCATTTTAGTAATTTTGGTTAAAAGGGTCAAAATGTTGACTTTTTTGACCGGGATGTCCGATGGCCAAGGGCCAAAGACCGTTACGTAGATAAAGACGATAGGAATCCGTAGACAGGCGGCATGTCGAATTCGGACGTTCGACGGCGAAGTTACGGTCACGGAAGTTTCGGGATCCTAGTTACGGCGACACGTTTTACGAGACAAAAAGTAAGTTTTGTTTTTTTGTGGGCCCAGTTACTTTTCAGCAACCAATGGATGAATGACAAGTGTCACTCATCCACTGGCCACTATTCCATATACATGCATTTCACCTTCTTTGTTTCCTACAAACCCAAAACCCGATCTCGTCAAACCACACCACCCCAAACTATTTCCCCTACCTGTGCTAACCAAGAGAGACTAAGAGGGAGGCTAAGTCTGAAGCCAAGAAGGAGGGGGAATGATGGTGGCCGGCTGGAAGCCACGCCGCCGTGTACGGCGGCCTTGAACCCGCGAAGTGCACGGTTAGGCCATTTTTCCTTATTTTTCGATTTGAGCATTATGGTTGGTTTTGAATGATTAGGGAATGATTATTAGGATGCTAGGAAGGTTTTAAGAGAGTTTTGGTGGTGGTTGACGGCTGGGACGCCGTGGAGGTTGATCGGGGAAGTTTGAACCGTATGGTTCAAAATGGGTTCACGGGTTTTAGTTGGTTTTAGATGGTTTAATTGATTGGGTTAGATAGGAAATGAGAAAATAGGAATTTAGGGACCAAAATGGAGGCAAACGGACTGAATTTGAGGGAGGAACCAGGCCAGACCGGTCACGCCGGTCCAACTGGACCGGCTGTACAGAGTGAACCGACCAGACCGGTTCGATCGAAGGAAGAAGATGAACTGTTAAATGGCGCGTGATGCCCACGCGCAGCCACTTCAGACGGCACATGTGGGCGCGTGGG
This sequence comes from Prinsepia uniflora, assembly GCA_032719365.1. Taxonomy (NCBI): domain Eukaryota; kingdom Viridiplantae; phylum Streptophyta; class Magnoliopsida; order Rosales; family Rosaceae; genus Prinsepia; species Prinsepia uniflora. The sequence continues at coordinate 41,531,768 of CM064868.1, read as the reverse complement.
GAGGAACTTGGGGAAGGTTCCAACATGTGAAATCATCTATTCGATGTAACGAACATTTTGGGACTGGTTTCGCGTCAATCGGACATCGTTTCGATAGTTTTCGGGGTGTCGGAAGGTTTAGGGTCGGTTTAAAAATAGTTAAATGTTCGGGAAAATTACGGGACTTTGGTAGGAGGTTAGTAACCTTCTATTAAAATTTGGACAAGTTTGGGAGTCCCGGTGATGGTGATCAGCTCGGGGAGCCGTATGGCACGCAAATCGAGGCGGCAGCTCGGACGGTTTGTGAGTGGACCTTATTTTCTAAATTGGTGCATGCATAAATGTTTATTATATGTTTTAAATACTTGTTTGTGATGCCATGGGTGCATTTGTATGTGGTTACATATAGGCACGTATTTCGAGGTTTCGGCCCTATACGATGCATATACGGGTCTGTATTTCTTTATTGGTCTAAATGAACTGGTTTTAGATTTCTAAATGGATAAACTCGGGTATGAGACCCATTTGGTTTTGTCTCGGGCATATGACGCTATTTACGACCTCCGGGTCTAAATCGTGGTTGCGACAGGTGATATGTGCACGACGATCGTTGATGTGACGCTCGCCTCCGGATTGGGATGTGTTTCTTCCGGAGAGGTCCGATGCACGATTCGTGGTCGGGCAGCCTGGGGAGGCTCGACTTTGGAGTGCTGACGGTTCAGGATAGCGATCAGTGATGAGTGCACCATGATCTTGTGGTGGTCGCGTCGGTTGATTCGTTCACGGCGACATACCAGGATTGAGAGCTGTCCTGGATGGATGGTTGCACGCATCACTATGATCGGAGTCGTGTCTGGCCCTTAGATATCGGGCAGGATGCCCAGCTAATGTTATATGTTTGGGCACGAGACCCAGTTGTTTTACACTGATGCTTTCGGGTCAGGGACCCTAGATGGATTTCCAAGTTCATGATGGTTTATGGGAACCAGCATGAACTCTGGAAAGGTCATTGTGGTTCATGACGGTTTATGGGAACCGGCATGAACCTTTGTCAGGTCATTATGGTACACGACGGTTTATGGGAACCGGCATGAACCCTGGTTAATGGATGTTATGGATCATGACGGTTAAAGGGAACCGAGCATGAACGTTTATGTTATGTATATATATGTATTCATATACCTTCCTTTACTTCTATTATCTCCTCTGGGGAGGGTCGTTGGCTTGGGTGGACCCCGGAGTAGTCACGGAGCACCGACTGAGTGGAGTCACCCCCCAGTTGGGTTCCTTACTCTCAGGAAGGCTATGATTACTATTACCTCGGGTAGGGTCAGTGGTCTGCGGACATTGATCTTGACTTTGAGAAGACTCGGATTGAGACCTGGGTAGCACGCGCGTAGCTTTGGAAACCGTGACAGGATTGGTTGTGTGAATTATATGTATATGTGATGTATGCTACATATATGATATATGATGTGTGTTTACACAGGTTTTGGGCAGTGGCCCATGTGTTTGGTATCTTCATGGATTTGGGTAGTGGCCCGTGTATTTGGTTTCTTATGATTTTGGGCTAAGGCCCTAATGAACGGTTTGATAAATGGTTTTCGAATGCATGCATGTTTTTAGTGAAGGGTACAAATGTCTTCTCGTTAAAATGATTTTATAAACTCTTGTTTTGTCCACTCACATTTTTTAATGTTTTGACTGCCCATCAGGTTGACATTGGATGTGGACTGTAGCAGAGACCGAGATATCACATACCTCCTCCGGATCCTGGCGTACTCTGATAGCCCGGGAGGGCAAAGGTCGAAAATATCCCTTGTCTGACACTTCGTGTCAGACGGGAGCAGGGTCATCCCGCACTAATCCCCGGGGGGATTGGGATGGGTCCTGTCAGCGTGGTATCAGAGCGGGGTTGTCTCTATTCGAGCAACCGTGCAGCTCTTGGAGTATGTACACAGGTCGAGGATGTGATATCTCAATGGGCTACAATTCGTGGTCAACCTGATTGTTGGGATGCCGGGGTTGCCATAGTTCTGTCAGGGTTGGCAGTGTGGGACCCAATGGAAGGATGAACGTAACGATACTTTCGAGTTTTGATCGTGAGGCGGTTAGTTGGGGTCGTCTTTCACGATGTCGTAGGATCGGTTCCGACGACTGGTTGGATGTTGTGACCATCCGATGATCGGATATTGGTGAGTTAGATGGATTTACTGCTGTGAGCAGCTGGATTCGGGGAATCCTAGTTAATTGACGGTAGGATTGGATTGACGTCCTTACGATCTCAAGACTGCGGAATCGGTCAGATTGTTGATTTTACTGCTTTTCGCAGTTGGGTTTAGGGAACTCTAGGTGTGATCGTGGAATCCTATGGTAGGATGTGTATGGTTCGGAAAGGTAAGTTGGCGAGTGGTGTGACTTTGACGACTATTCGGATTTGGATTCTTTAGTCGGTCTAGTCATGTCAGCTTGTGTTGGGACTGCACTTCGCAGTCGAGGTTGTACTTATCGGTTAAACCTATTTGGTTGTCGTGCTACTTTGGTAGTGATGGGCAGTTGGTACAACTAAGGTCATGGGTGACCTGGAAGACGACAGTGGTTGAGTCGCGTTACGACTGGTTAGAGATTGGTTGGACAGGTTACCAGGGTTGGTACTTGTCGATGGAATCCCAAAGTTGGGATACAGAGTGGTGAATAAGGGCGGTTGATTCCGTTGGATACGAATCTCGGTAGCGATGTCTGGTAGGTAAGTCTGCACGAGTCTGTGGCAGGTACTACTACCAAGAGTGGTTGTAGTTACGGTTGTTGGGAATCCGGGACGTTCAGGGGACGTTTCCTTTGCTCGTATGAGATGTCAGAGTGACTGTACCCAGGGTTGTTGGGTACGACGGAGGCAGAGTTTCTCCAATTTGAGCAGAGGTACAGAATCGTCGTTCGGTATGAGCGGAGATCCAGGGTTTTCGGGTTCGCACACTGTGTGTGCTGATACTAATATTGATGTTGGTGTACTGGTACTAGTGCTGGTGCTGGTGCCGGTGATTGTGATGACGGTGAGTTACGAGTCGGGATGTGACTCCGACGTGATGGGCATATGATTGGTATCTGTGGTTCTGGAGTGAATCACGGATAGTGATGGACTGGATAGGATCCAACGGTAGTTGAGACGTGAGGATCGAGTACTGTCATGGGGGACTAGCGACCAGTTGGTTAGTGTTGACCAGAGTTGGTCAGAATTGGTTAGATATGGTGGTTTGCAGAGATTTGACTGCAGATCAGAGCAGCTGTCTGTTGTGACTCTCTAGTCGAGAGGTACATATACGGTCGTAAATGGGCATGTGTCCGTAAATAGTCAAAAAAAGGGAAACGTAGATGATGTCCAAGTATGTTGTTTCCAATCTGGATGGAACTTCGGAATCACGAGAGGTTGCGATTGAGGTGACTAGTGGAATGCGGGTTTTCCGCATTGGCATCGGGTATTTCGAAGTCCTTTTGGGTGACTTCTCAGGTTCTGCCATGGTATATGATGTAGATGTTGTTGGTTGCCACTAGTACACCGGTTGTGTATTGGTTGGTGGACCCGGAATTTTGTCTTGGGTCATCAAGTGGAGTTGAGTATATCGAAGTTAGGTGACTGAGATTTCTCATTTTCTGCTTGGTGGCAGATGATGTTGATTACATGGCATGGTGAATGCAGCGAGTTTTATTTGCATTCACGAGGATGGATTTTGTGTCATCGTCTTGTATCATCCTTGATTTTCTAGGTGGAATGCCAAGGATCGATACGAGGTAGTCAGTGAGAACCCACAGTCTCGACGTGTCTCGTCGTTGACTGATCTGTTTAGATGTGGGAATTGGTTTAGGACTTTGGGTATCGTTATGGATCTGGATCGTGATTTTGATGATCCAGATAGTTGGAAAGTTTATCACTCTTACTTGGATGTTGAGTTGAGGAAGATGGGACTGAACTTCTTCTCGAGGTAAATCCCATATGGTATATTACTCAAGTGAGTAGGTGTCTGACGAGGTCAGATTTTGTCAGACATAGTACTAGTGTTGATGTTGGGATTGGCTTCCCTATGAAGTCAATCGATGGTAATAGGGTAATCAGTTGAGCAGGTAACCGAGAGGTTCAGTTTTGGTACGTCTCGGTAGATGTGAACGAGAATTCGAGTTTTGGAATCAGATTTCTGGATGACGATTCAGGATTTGATTTTGGAACTTGAAAGACGATTTCTGGATTTGGGTTCGGAATGGTTATTCCAAATGCTAGCTTACCGAATGATGATTTCGGATTCGAATTTGGACATGATATGGATATGACTTCTGGGTTTGGATTCGGGATTTCTTACGAAATTGCGAATTCAGATTCGGATTTGGAAATAGATGATGGGTTGGAGTTTCGATTTGTCTAGTCCGGGATTGGATAAATGGACTCCATAGTAGAAACGTGATTGGCTATGACCTAGGTGGTTGTAGTCTGGTTGATGGATAGATGTGTGTACCTTGTACGTTGTTCGAGGTACGATACCAGGTAGACTTGTCTTGCCTGGTGACGGTATATAGGTTATACCGGTGGTATGTTGGGGAACATGTTGGTAGTCGGCTTAGTTCCGATACCAATGGATTAGTCGCGTACGTGAACTGGACATTGGATACTGTGCATTGGGTCGTAGTGATTCTAGTGGGCCCAGTTACACGCAGGTCGAGTTAGATGTTGGTATACGTATACTCAGGATGAGTATGTTGGTGGTTAGTGTAACCACAAGTGTGTATAGTGTAAGTTTTCGACTGACGGTTGTCAAGTGGTGACAGTTTGTCGAAGGTGTCAGCATGGATCGACGAGCGAGGTCTGGTGACTCCCTGTGGGAGCAGACGTTAGGTTGTGTTAGTGATTGAGAATGGAACCGTCTAGTTATTTGTGTCAACGACATAGTAGATTTGACAAGTGGTGTAAATTCGGGACGTATGACTACGGTTATTCGACGTGGTCGAATGTTGTCGATACGACGTGAGTGTTATTGGTACGTCTGGCTACAGACGAGTAAGTATTGTTCGGGTTAGTGGGTGTACTAGCGTACACGTGTTGCGAGGAAGAACGAATTATTTCCACGAGGTGGATGTGGAATCAATATAGTTGGAGTTTCAAGTACGAAACTAAATTAAGGAGGGAAGAACGGTTAGATTTAGGTCGGTTGGAATTTCGAGGAAGAAATTAATTAAGGAGGGAAGGTTGTAACGACCCGTCCCAAATTCAATGATTAGATTAGTGACTAATCACGATTAGTGAGGCTAATCCGTGATTAGTAGGGCGAAATCGGACGAACGATGCGAAATGACCGTTTTGCCCTTGGGCGTTGGCAAAACGTTGACTTTTCGTTCGGGCGGTCAAACGGACTTTGACCGATGACCGTGACGTAGTTCGTGACGACACGAGTTCATAGACAGGTGGCACATTCAATTCTGACGTTCGAGGAGGAAGTTATGACGTTCGGAAGTTTAGGGGCATTTTAGTAATTTTGGATAAAAGGGTCAAAATGTTGACTTTTTGACTGGGATGTCCGATGGCCGAGGGCCAAAGACCGTTACGTAGATAAGGATGATAGGAATCCATAGACAGGCGGCACGTCGAATTCGGACGTTCGACGACGAAGTTACGGTCACGGAAGTTTTGGGATACTAGTTACGGCGACACGTTTAACGAGACAAAAAGTAAGTTTTTTTTTGTGGGCCCAGTTACTTTTCAGCAACCAATGGATGAGTGACAAGTGTCACTCATCCACTGGCCACTATTCCATATACATGCATTTCACCTTCTTTGTTTCCTACAAACCCAAAACCCGATCTCGTACAAACCACACCACCCCAAACTATTTCCCTTGCCTGTGCTAACCAAGAGAGACTAAGAGGGAGGCTGAGACTGAAACCAAGAAGGAGGGGGAATGATGGTGGCCTGCTGGAAGCCACGCCGCCGTGTACGGCGGCCTTGAACCCGCGAAGTGCACGGTTAGGTCCATTTTTCCTTATTTTTCGATTTGAGCATTATGGTTGGTTTTGAATGATAAGGGAATGATTATTAGGATGCTAGGAAGGTTTTAAGAGAGTTTTGGTGGTGGTTGACGGCTGGGACGCCGTGGAGGTTGATCGGGGAAGTTTGAACCGTATGGTTCAAAATGGGTTCACGGGTTTTAGTTGGTTTCAGATGGTTTAATTGATTGGGTTAGATTGGAAATGAGAAAATAGGAATTTAGGAACCAAAATGGAGGAAAACGGACCGAATTTGAGGGAGGAACCAGGCCAGACCGGTCACGCCGGTCCAGCTGGACCGACTGTACAAAGTGAACCGGCCGGATCAGTTCGATCGAAGGAAGAAGATGAACTGTTCACTGGCGCGTGAAGCCCACACGCAGCCACTTCAGGCGGCGCGTGTAGGCGTATGGGGAGGAACTTGGGGAAGGTTCCAACATGTGAAATCATCTATTCGACGTAACGAACATTTTGGGACTGGTTTCGTGTCAATCAGACATCGTTTCGATAGTTTTCGGGGTGTCGGAAGGTTTAGGGTCGGTTTAAAAATAGTTAAATGTTCGGGAAAATTACGGGACTTTGGTAGGAGGTTAATTAAGTAGTTAGTAACCTTCTATTAAAATTTGGACAGGTTTGGGAGTCCCGGTGACGGTGATCAGCTCGGGGAGCCATATGGCACGCAAATCGAGGCGGCAGCTCGGACGGTCTGTGAGTGGACCTTGTTTTCTAAATTGGTGCATGCATAAATGTTTATTATATATTTTAGATACTTGTTTGTGATGCCATGGGTGCATTTTTATGTGGTTACATATAGGCACGTATTTCGAGGTTTCGGCCCTATACGATGCCTATATGGGTATGTATTTCTTTATTGGTCTAAATGAACTGGTTTTGGATTTCTAAAAGGATAAACTTGGGTATGAGACCCATTTGGTTTTTTCTCGGGCATATGACGCTATTTAAGACCTCCGGGTCTAAATCGTGGTTGCGACAGGTTCTATGTGCACGGCGATCGACGATGTGACGCTCGCCTCCGGATTGGGATGTGTTCCTTCCGGAGAGGTCACGATGCACGATTCGTGGTCGGGCAGCCTGGGGAGGCTCGACTTCGGAGTGCTGACGGTTCAGGATAGCAATCGGTGATGAGTGCACCATGATCTTGTGGTGGTCGCGTCGGTTGATTCGTTCACGGCGACATACCAGGATTGAGAGCGGTCCTGGATGGAGGGTTGCACGCATCACTATGATCAGAGTCGTGACTGACCCTTAGATATCGGGCAGGATGCCCAGCTAATGTCATATGTTTGTGCACGAGACCCAGTTGTTTTACACTGATGCTTTCGGGTCAGGGACCCTAGATGGATTTCCAAGTTCATGACGGTTTATGGGAACTGGCATGAACTCTGGAACGGTCATTGTGGTTCATGACGGTTTATGGGAACCGGCATGAACCTTTGTCAGGTCATTATGGTACACGACGGTTTATGGGAACCGGCATGAACCCTGGTTAATGGATGTTATGGATCATGACGGTTCAAGGGAACCGTGTAACAACCCGTCCCGAGAGCCGGATTAAGACAGTGATTAAGGTGGGATTAGTGAGGTTTATCGGTGGTTAGGTGGTCCTGATAGGCCCGTAAGTTTAGAATGACGATTTTGCCCTTGGTTGGGGCAAAATGTTGACTTTTGTTCGGGAGGTCAATTGGGTATTGACCGGTGACCAGGACGTAGTTTAGGACGTCATGAACCCATAGGCAGGTGGCACGCCCGATTCCGACATCCGAGGAGGAAGTTGTGATGTTCGGAAGGTTGAGGGCATAACCGTAATTTAGGTAAAATAGGGGGAATAGTTGACTTTTTGTATAATCGGGGTTTTAGATGTTGACCTAGGATGGTTACGTAGATCTCGTCGTCCTGAGTTCGATGACAGGCGGCACGTATGCATCGGACTTACGGTGTGGGAGTTACGGGTCTAGAAAGTTAGTGGCAAAATCGTAATTTTGAGTTAAACGGGAGGGTATTTTGGTCTTTTTGCATCTGGGGATTTGTGCAGAGAGAAGCAGATGAAGGGCTGAGATGGGGCCATGTGTGTGAGAGAAAGGGAGTGGATTGTGACAAGTGGCAAGGCTGTAGTGGCTTCTGGGGGGTTCCAGTGCGCACACGGGCCAAATAATTGGGGTGCAACCGTGTGTGTTCGTGTATGTTCGAGTGAAACAGAGGGAGATTGTGAGGAAGAATTGAGGGTTGATCAAGGGTGCTGGTGAGTTGTGAGTGTGTGAGAGTGAGCAGGGAGTAAGAGGGAAGCAGGGAGAGAGGCTGACGGTGTGGTGGCTGTGTGTGAGGGTGTCGAAAGCTGTGGGAAAATCAGGGGGGAAACAGGAAGGGAACCAGGGAGTTTGTGAGAAATCGTGGCGGTGGCGGCCATGTACGGTGCTACTGAGATCGTGGCGGTGTCGTGAGGGGTGCGAGGAGTCAACCAATACCCGCGGAGCTCACGACGGCGACAGGTTGCAGGTAATTTCTATTTCCCCGTGTCTATGCTCTGTTTTGGCCGTGAACTTCAAATCGGAATTTGTGGCTTGAGAGGTTGAATCGAAGAGTTTAGGGGAGTCTAGGGAGTTCAGTTGAGTCCAGGGCGTCGTTTGGTCGAGCTGCCGTGACGGGAGGTGCACGGTGGAGGATGGCACGACGGCGGGTCTGGATGTACTCTATGTTAGCCGTGAATTTCAAACCGAAAGTCGTGAAGATTGGAGTAGAGTCGACGGTCCAGGTGGGTTGAGTTAGGTTTAGAAGGGTCCTAGGAATCGTCTGGTGTTGCCACCGTGAAGGGAGATGACCTGGTTGGCCGGAGAAGGAAACAGGGCAGTGTACGGGTTTTTGTTCGAGTTCGAGTCGACGAGTTTTAGGGTGAGTCGAGGTGATTGAAGTACGGGAATGGGTAGCCTAGGATGGGACGATGCCGTTGGAAAAGAGAGGAGTCGTTTTGGTGGACGGAATGAGGAGAACCACTCTCGCCGGTTCAGGGTGCAGACCACTGGTGCGAACCGGGTTTGCTCAAGGTAGTCGATGCACTGTAGCAGGCGCGTGAGGACCACGCGCAGCCACTTTGGGCGGCGCGTGGGGGCGCGTGCGGCGGTCCTTGGGGAAGGTATCGACTTGGTTTTTGGTCTAGGAGTTATGACGAGTCTAATGGTAGTGGTTTCGAGTTGATCGGACGTCGAATCGAAGTAGTTCCGCGAGGGTGAAAGTTTAGGGTTCCGGTTCGTTACGTTCAGGAACCGGGGATTTTTGGGGGGAATTTAGGTGAACCTACGTAGACGTGTTAGTGACTTAATTTGGTGGTTGTTGACAGGATCGGGATTTCCCGAGGAAGCCGAGGAACGTGCAGGACGTTCGGGACGTGATTGAGGGCTCGGTACTGTGAGTGGACCCTTTCTTTAAACTCGAACATGCATAACTGTTTTCTATACTTGTTTTATATATGTGATTCCATGATGGTTGGATTTATGATGTGAGTTTACATAATTGCACGTTTGTCGAGAAAATACGGTATTTGGCACGTTTTACGATAAAAGGTTAATTTCTGATGATAATGTTATAGTTTTGGGACTTCAAATGATAAATGCTTTCTAATGTTTATAAATGGATTTTGGAACATGATTTCGATAATTAAGGTTTTCGGTTTGAGAATCAGATTTCGGAAAGCGGAATTTGGTTTTCAAGTTGAAAAGTGGATTTCCGGATTTGGGTTCGGAATGACGGTTCGGGATGCCGGAAGGGCATCGGACCGGTGATTTCAGATTCGGGTTTGGATATGGAAATGGACAATGGTTTTACAAATGGTTTTGGATTGGATTTGCTGGATCTGGTTATTGGGGTTTAAAGACCCGGATATTGATTGACGGGGGACGGGCCCGGATTGAGTTTAAAGACTCGGGAGTTTAAAGACTCGGATATATTGATATTTCCCCCGTAGGCCTTTGAGTTTAAAGACTCGGGAGTTTAAAGACTCGGATATGATTAAGGCCTGGATTGAGTTTAAAGACTCAGGAGTTTAAAGACTCGGATAGGTCCAGCAGGTTTGATCGGAAAAATAATGATTGGATGTTCATGGTTTCTGGTATGGTTTTATGATTCACACACTATGATTTCTATAACTGTTTTATAGTGTTTCTGTTTCTTATGATGTTTATGATGATCGATTTCTAACTGTTTTAATAACTGGGTTATGCATGTGGTTTCAAAACGGAAGGTTAAATTTGGTTTTCTGATAAATGGTTTTAGAACTTTTCTTTTCTTATGGTCCACTCACATCTTCTGTTTTAAATTGCCCTCCAGGTTGTGGAGATAGCGCGGGGTCTTAACGTCGAGGCAGTGTCTGAGGCATAGAAGTGACGAGCGGGATCCCAGTGTGTTTAAGTTTTCATCCGCGTGCGTGTAATTGTCATCGGTTTTTATTTCCTTATGTTTCGTACTATGCTCTGTACATTATAACTTTGGGATATTTTATATAGTTTCTCCTGCGTCTGACTGAGTTTCGGGTGATTTTGAGTGAGTTGTACTTGCGTGATGAGTCGGGGAGTCAGAAGGGAGCAGGATTTACCTCGGGTTTCGGGGTGAAACCGGGGTGGGTCCTGACAATTGGTATCAGAGCATAGGTTTGTCGAGTTTGTTGCGTCTATCGGTTTGTGAGGTTGTGTTTTAGTTGTCTGACTACTTCTATGCCTCTTTCAGCGTGCGGTTGACGATGCCTCCGAGACGTGGAGCCTCTCCACGACCTGAAGAAGAAATGGCGAGGGGAACTGAGAGTACTACGATTGAGCGAGCCCAGCGGCTCGGGGCTACGACTTTTAGTGGCGGGGCTGATCCTGAGGAAGCCCAGAGGTGGATTACCAGACTTGAGCGGATCTTTGCGGTGATGCATTGCCCGCCAGAGGAGCGAGTCTTGTTGGCTACATTTTTACTGGATGGTGCGGCGTACGTGTGGTGGTATACCCTCGAATTGTCTGGTTGGGATGCCCATACGGTGACTTGGGAGACGTTTAGGGAACGATTCCTGGAGCAGTACTATCCTCGTTCTTTTCGGGATGCCAAGGAGGCGGAGTTTCTGCAGCTCCAACAAGGGGATATGAGTGTAGCTGAGTATGAACGGAAATTCCAGATGTTGTCTCGGTTTGCTCCTGCGTTTGTAGCCACTGAAGCCGAGAAATGCCGTAGGTTTGAATTGGGCTTGCGAGGCGAGATTCGAGCCATCGTGATGGCTGGATCGTTTGTTACCCTCCGAGACTTGTCGGATGCTGCAGTGAGGGTTGAGGCTAGTTTGCCGGTGCGACGCCGGGAGCCATCTTTTTCTGGAGCTTCGAGCCAGCGGACACCGAAAAAGGGTAACTTCGGTGGAGCATCGTCCTCGGGCGATGATCGTTTCGGTAGGCCTGGTAGTTTCCAGAGTTCAGGATTTCGGGGTTACCGAGCACAGTCGACTCCGCAAGCTAGTGCGACGTCCGTTGCATCGATAGGGCAACCAGGTCTTTCCGGTCGGGATGTGTGTTTCTACTACGGAGAGCGAGGTCATTTCCGACGTGAGTGTCCACTGTTGCCACAGGAAGGTGGTGTAGGCCAAGGAGCAGCGGAGCCTGGACACAGTACAGCGTCAGGGACAGCGAGCACTAGAGGAGGTGGCACTACCACTAGTAGTTCGAGGGGACGTGGTAGAGCGTCGGGATCTCAGGCCCGAGTTTTCTCGATGACTCAGCAGGAAGTCCAGTCGACACCAGGTGCAGGGACAGGTACTAGTTTTATATTGGTTGTGTTGTACTTAGTTTTGTGGTTGTTGGATCCCAGGGTAGAGTCTAGAAGGAGTTTCCCTAGGTGGACTGGGGAGTGTTGTAGTGGCGGGATGACGGAAGGAACAGGAGAGGAGTGATTATAACTGATCGATATGAGGTTATTGAAGGAGAGAACCCACAAGCGAGAGTTTGCCTTTAGGACTTTGTAGATTTATTCCGAAAATGGCCGACGTAGTAGCCGAGTTGGTTTGGAAATGTGGGGTAGTACGTGAGGAAGTGCTCTGTGAATTTATTCGGGTATTCCATATGAGGTATTGTAAAATACCTTTGTTCTCGGTTCATAGAGTTTCCCTTGCGTACACCATACAGTTGTAACATAGAGGAGGTTGGCCGTGGTAACAGTAGTTGGGGATGGAGTGAAACACCCAAGGTGGAGATGATAGACAGGAAACCCAGGAGAGGTTGTTATTGACCGGATAGGAAACCCTAGGTGTCGGGAACTAGCTGTGGAATTTCGGGGACGAAATCCTTTTTAGGTGGGTAGATTGTAACAACCCGTCCCGAGAGCCGGATTAAGACAGTGATTAAGGTGGGATTAGTGAGGTTTATCGGTGGTTAGGTGGTCCCGATAGGCCCGTAAGTTTAGAATGACGATTTTGCCCTTGGTTCGGGCAAAATGTTGATTTTTGTTCGGGAGGTCAATTGGGTATTGACCGGTGACCAGGACGTAGTTTAGGACGTCATGAACCCATAGGCAGGTGGCACGTCCGATTCCGACATCCGAGGAGGAAGTTGTGATGTTCAGAAGGTTGAGGGCATAACCGTAATTTAGGTAAAATAGGGGGAATAGTTGACTTTTTGTATAATCGGGGTTTGAGATGTTGACCTAGGATGGTTACGTAGATCTCGTCGTCCTGAGTTCGATGACAGGCGGCACGTATGCATCGGACTTACGGTGTGGGAGTTACGGGTCTAGAAAGTTAGTGGCAAAATCGTAATTTTGAGTTAAACGGGAGGGTATTTTGGTCTTTTTGCATCTGGGGATTTGTGCAGAGAGAAGCAGATGAAGGGCTGAGATGGGGCCATGTGTGTGAGAGAAAGGGAGTGGATTGTGACAAGTGGCAAGGCTGTAGTGGCTTCTGGGGGGTTCCAGTGCGCACACGGGCCAAATAATTGGGGTGCAACCGTGTGTGTTCGTGTATGTTTGAGTGAAACAGAGGGAGATTGTGAGGAAGAATTGAGGGTTGATCGAGGGTGCTGGTGAGTTGTGAGTGTGTGAGAGTGAGCAGGGAGTAAGAGGGAAGCAGGGAGAGAGGCTGACGGTGTGGTGGCTGTGTGTGAGGGTGTCGAAAGCTGTGGGAAAATCAGGGGGGAAACAGGAAGGGAACCAGGGAGTTTGTGAGAAATCGTGGCGGTGGCGGCCGTGTACGGTGCTACTGAGATCGTGGCGGTGTCGTGAGGGGTGCGAGGAGTCAACCAATACCCGCGGAGCTCACGACGGCGACAGGTTGCAGGTAATTTCTATTTCCCCGTGTCTATGCTCTGTTTTGGCCGTGAACTTCAAATCGGAATTTGTGGCTTGAGAGGTTGAATCGAAGAGTTTAGGGGAGTCTAGGGAGTTCAGTTGAGTCCAGGGCGTCGTTTGGTTGAGCTGCCGTGACGGGAGGTGCACGGTGGAGGATGGCACGACGGCGGGTCTGGATGTACTCTGTGTTAGCCGTGAATTTCAAACCGAAAGTCGTGAAGATTGGAGTAGAGTCGACGGTCCAGGTGGGTTGAGTTAGGTTTAGAAGGGTCCTAGGAATCGTCTGGTGTTGCCACCGTGAAGGGAGATGACCTGGGTGGCCGGAGAAGGAAACAGGGCAGTGTACGGGTTTTTGTTCGAGTTCGAGTCGATGAGTTTTAGGGTGAGTCGAGGTGAGTGAAGTACGGGAATGGGTAGCCTAGGATGGGACGATGCCGTTGGAAAAGAGAGGAGTCGTTTTGGTGGACGGAATGAGGAGAACCACTCTCGCCGGTTCAGGGTGCAGACCACTGGTGCGAACCGGGTTTGCTCAAGGTAGCCGATGCACTGTAGCAGGCGCGTGAGGGCCACGCGCAGCCACTTTGGGCGGCGCGTGGTGGCGCGTGCGGCGGTCCTTGGGGAAGGTTTCAACTTGGTTTTTGGTCTAGGAGTTATGACGAGTCTAATGGAAGTGGTTTCGAGTTGATCGGACGTCGAATCGAAGTAGTTCCGCGAGGGTGAAAGTTTAGGGTTCTGATTCGTTACGTTCAGGAACCGGGGATTTTTGGGGGGAATTTAGGTGAACCTTCGTTGACGTGTTAGTGACTTAATTTGGTGGTTGTTGACAGGATCGGGATTTCCCGAGGAAGCCGAGGAACGTGCAGGACGTTCGGGACGCGATTGAGGGCTCGGTACTGTCAGTGAACCCTTTCTTTAAACTCGAACATGCATAACTGTTTTCTATACTTGTTTTATATATGTGATTCCATGATAGTTGGATTTATGATGTGAGTTTACATAATTGCACGTTTTTCGAGAAAATATGGTATTTGGCACGTTTTACGATAAAAGGTTAATTTCTGATGATAATGTTATAGTTTTGGGACTTCAAATGATAAATGCTTTCTAATGTTTATAAATGGATTTTGGAACATTATTTCGATAATTAAGGTTTTCGGTTTGAGAATCGGATTTCGGAAAGCGGAATTTGGTTTTCAAGTTGAAAAGTGGATTTCCGGATTTGGGTTCGGAATGACGGTTCGGGATGCCGGAAGGGCATCGGACCGGTGATTTCGGATTCGGGTTTGGATATGGAAATGGACAATGGTTTTACAAATGGTTTTGGATTGGATTTGCTGGATTTGGTTATTGGAGTTTAAAGACCCGGATATTGATTGACGGGGGACGGGCCCGGATTGAGTTTAAAGACTCGGGAGTTTAAAGACTCGGATATATTGATATTTCCCCCGTAGGCCTTTGAGTTTAAAGACTCGGGAGTTTAAAGACTCGGATATGATTAAGGCCTGGATTGAGTTTAAAGACTCGGGAGTTTAAAGACTCGGATAGGTCCAGCAGGTTTGATCGGAAAAATAATGATTGGATGTTCATGGTTTCTGGTACGGTTTTATGATTCACACACTATGATTTCTATAACTGTTTTATAGTGTTTCTGTTTCTTATGATGTTTATGATGATCGATTTCTAACTGTTTTAATAACTGGGTTATGCATGTGGTTTCAAAACGGAGGGTTAAATTCGGTTTTCTGCTAAATGGTTTTAGAACTTTTCTTTTCTTATGGTCCACTCACATCTTCTGTTTTAAATTGCCCTCCAGGTTGTGGAGATAGCGCGGGGTCTTAACGTCGAGGCAGTGTCTGAGGCATAGAAGTGACGAGCGGGATCCCAGTGTGTTTAAGTTTTCGTCCGCGTGCGTGTAATTGTCATCAGTTTTTATTTCCTTATGTTTCGTACTATGCTCTGTACATTATAACTTTGGGATATTTTATATAGTTTCTCCTGCGTCTGACTGGGTTTTGGGTGATTTTGAGTGAGTTGTACTTGCGTGATGTGTCGGGGAGTCAGACGGGAGCAGGATTTACCTCGGATTTCGGGGTGAAACCGGGGTGGGTCCTGACAAACCGAGCATGAACGTTTATGTTATGTATATATATGTATTCATATACCTTCCTTTACTTCTATTATCTCCTCCGGGGAGGGTCGTTGGCCTGGGTGGACCCCGGAGTAGTCACGGAGCACCGACTGAGTGGAGTCACCCCCGAGTTGGGTTCCTTACTCTCAGGAAGGCTATGATTACTATTACCTCGGGTAGGGTCAGTGGTCTGCGGACATTGATCTTGACTTTGAGAAAACTCGGATTGAGACCTTGGTAGCACGCGCGTAGCTTTGGAAACCGTGACAGGATTAGTTGTGTGAATTATATGTATATGTGATGTATGCTACATATATGATATATGATGTGTGTTTACACATGTTTTGGGCAGTGGCCCGTGTGTTTGGTATCTTCATGGATTTGGGCAGTGGCCCGTGTATTTGGTTTCTTATGATTTTGGGCTAAGGCCCTAATGAACGGTTTGATAAATGGTTTTCGAATGCATGCATGCTTTTTAGTGAAGGGTACAAATGTCTTCTCGTTAAAATAATTTTATAAACTCTTGTTTTGTCCACTCACAGTTTTTAATGTTTTGACTGCCATTCAGGTTGAAATTGGATGTGGACTGTAGCAGAGACCGAGATATCACATACCTCCTCCGGATCCTGGCGTACTCTGATAGCCCGGGAGGGCAAAGGTCGAAAATATCCCTTGTCTGACACTTCGTGTCAGACGGGAGCAGGGTCATCCCGCACTAATCCCGGGGGGATTGGGATGGGTCCTGTCAAAATATCATCTTGTAATCAATCCAAATACTTGCATTCAAAACTTATTGCCATATAGCTAATTTTTTTTTGGGTACTTTTAAACTGTTTCTTGCTCTCATATTCATTAATTTATTCTTTTTTTCTCACTCCCTATTTTTTTTTCAATTTTAATCCTTTTTTTTTTCAATCTCGTTTTTTTTAGGCAATCACACAATACATCAAGTAAGTTGGACAAGTCGATCCCCATACACACATCATCACCTTGAATAGAATATCTTCATGCCATCTTCATGTATGCTAGCTTTAAAATCTTCAACCAAGTCTTTAGAATAAGGGTACGGATACCTATACTAGGCTAAGAGTTTAGATATGCATGTTAAAGAAAGAAAAGGCTAAACGTGGGCTCAAAAGGGCTAACTAGGGGTGTCGCAACTTGTGCGCACAAAAAGAAAACATTGCTATTTGGAAAAATGGTGGAAAACCTAAGTGCCTTTAATCATATCCACAATCTATTGACTATAAGCTTTGCAAATTGACATGAATAAGTTCTAGCAATTTCTAGTTCATTAAAGCTATTGCAAGTAATCATATGAGGCATGTATAAGCTATAAATGATTTACACTCAAGAAAGAAAGAACATATAGCTCAAAACTCATAAGGGTTAATTGTGATTCAAAACTTAATTCTAACATGCGAATTCCGTACCAAATTTTACAAATCATATCTACTACAAGTCATAACACTCAAAATATCTCAATTAGCACAAGAATTCCAACAAATTGATATCCAAATGCCATAATATGCTTGTTTGTTCCAATTCATCATTGAGTAGGTAAGGGCATCATTAGACTCTTGAAAACAAATACATAAATACCAAAAAAAAAAAAAAAAAAATTTTAATTTTTTTTAAAGAAGTAACGAAAAAAAAAGAAATTCTTTTTATTTTATTTTGAAAACAAAGAAATTAAAAGCATAGAATCAAGTATGAAATAGATTTTAACGAAAAAAACTAAGAGAGCAAAAGTAAACAAAATTAAAAGATAAGTGAAGAGAATGCAAATCTGTTGTAGACTACTCCACTGGGTTGCCTCCTAACAAGCGCTTAAGTTTAACGTCTTCAACGAAATTAAAACCAAGCATGGGTCCACCACGCTTCCGCTGCGCTACTCTGATAGAACCAAAACTACCCTGACCAACTCATACAGAAATCCCACGCACAAATACCTCACAGCAGATCACAACTCGGCTCGTGGCACACCCTCTCCTATCTCGTGCTCACATCACACCATACCTAAATTGCTGCCCATACCGAGCCAAACCCTAAGTCTGCACTCGGATTGGAGGAACTTGCCTCCCTCATATTCCACAACTATGGGCCAGTCAACGCTCAACAATCTCAACTAGGGGAGCCTAGGGTCATCAGGACTCAACTAGATCCACTAGAATAGAGTAATCCAATACACAGCAATCTCAACAACACTACTGATCGATCCAAGAGTGGGTCCCAACATGTCACCTCACGTCAGGCCAACCACTATCCATGGTCACACGAGACTCGACCAGAGTCATCCATAACCTCAACTGCAGCAAACAGCGCAATCTCTAACCTGGCCGGACCGATAACCTCAACCTCGAGAGGTCACCCAATCCACAACAACTAGCTAACTCACATACCTAGGCCAACCACTCGAACTAGGGTTTCCCACTCAGGGCATCTACTAACTCAGTGTCTTCACCAAACAATCAATCACATCTAGGGTTGCTCAAATCGACATCACCACTAGGGTACAAACTAGTATGCCCGGCCAAAACCGAGTTCATTTACCACTCGGTTCATCAAGTACCCAAGAATACTGGGATTCCTTGAACCCGGGTATCCTCAGGCACACAAGTCTCAGCCTTACATGATCTGACCAACCAACGGTCATGACCCCGCACTAACATCATATCTAACCCTAGGTCATTACTCATCCAGCTTCCATCGCGGACCTTGAGATCCGGCTGACAATCATATATCATAGCCAACCCAAACACGTTATCCATTCCAAACATACCTTGAGAACCAATCAACCATTATGTGCAACCAATGTCACATCTAGCGCAAACATGACCCTGAAAATGTTAAGTCACACCGATCCACTGCGTATCAGGTAAAGCATCACCCAATCGCTAGCTATCGCCACTAACTAACATACTATCACCCTAGCGTTTAGGTTGATGACGGGTCGCTCCTCGTAGAGACATCACATCCACAACAATGACACAACACACTAGCCAACTAACCAGCTCGCTCAGAAAGCAACAACCTCGCTCCGGAAGCAATAACCTCGCTTTGATACCAACGTGACATGCCCCATCCCAATCCCCCCAGGATTACAAGGATAAGACATGCTCCCATCTAACCCACGTATGACACGAAGGTCAGACACGCACCTAACCTCCATGTAACACGTAAGCTAGACTAGGGATACCCAGGCTAACCATCCAACTAGCTTCCAGAGTGCACATGAACCGTAGTGGAATGTATGATGTCTCGGTCTCCTCAGCAACTCGTACCATATCAACCTCAAGGGCAGTAAAAATCAGAAAAGACTATGAGTGGACGAAAATAAATAAGTTCATAAAACATTTTACAGAAAAAGACATTATTGCCCTTCACGTAAAACAATGCATGCATTCAAAAATTATTTCATTTCCAATGTAATTAAACACGTTTATAAAACCAAAACCCAAGGGAATTTCTTTTCTCAAATCACTAGGCCTTAGCCCAAAACCATAAATCCAAATCACATGTAAAACCGTAAATCCAATCACATAGACCACTGCCCAAAATATCTGAAACCATATGAAAACCATCACAATATCATAGAAATCCAAAACACATATCAATCAATCGAACCTGTTGGATCACATCCGAGTCTTTAAACTCAATATATATATATATATATACATATATCCCATTCTTTAAACTCAACAGGCCTTTCAGAGTCTTTAAACTCACGAGTCCTTAAACTCAATAATAGGCCTCCGGGGGAAATCAATAACCGAGTCTTTAAACTCACAAGTCTTTAAACTCACAAGTCTTTAAACTCAAATAACATATCCAGGCCCCCTAACAATCAATTACCGGGTCTTTAAACCCAAATCCGGATCCAGCAAATCAAATTCAAAACCATTTTATCAAATCCAAATCCATAAATCCATTTCCAAATCCGAATCCAAAATCACCATTTTGAAACCAGAATCCAAATCAGAAATCTCATTAAAACCAGAATTCGAATTTGAATCACATTTTATCGAAATGGGACTCATGCCCGAATTCACTTTTCAAATCCAATATCATTTCATCAAATCATTATCGAAACACAGTACGTATAAACAGTATAAAATCATCCATAAAAACCATTATCAAAGCATAGCATAAAACCATATTCCCGACATATGTGCAAACACGGTAAATCATCTCGCAATACGTACAAATACGGAATCATGAATATAGCAATCATAAGCATAGAAATCATATATAGAAAACATATAAAATAGTTATGCATGCATTATAATTTAGAAAGCAAAGTCCACTCACAGATCGTCCTATCTACCGCCTTGATATGCGCGCCATACGCCATTCCAGCTAATCCACCATCACAGGAACTTCCGGACATGTTCAAATCACACTTGAAGGTCACAAAAACTTCCAATAACCTCTCACTAAAGCCCCCTAATTTTCCGAGATCTTTAAACGTATTTAACATAGACCATAAACCTTCAGACACCTCGAACTACCCCAAAACGGTGTCCGAATGACTCGAAACCAGTCCCAAAATGTTCGTTACATCGAAAGGATAAAAACACGTGTTAACTGTGCCTCAAACTAGGGCCCACGACCCCTCACGTGCCACCCAAAGCATTGCGCGTGAAACCCACGCGCTTGCTACAGTGTCATCTTCAACCTCTCGCGGACCCGGTCTAGACTCAGTCCACTGGTATCCGGTTCGACCGGAGCGGCGAGATCGGTTCTCAGCCATTCCTACCCCTTTTTCAATCCTTTCAATTCCTACACCTTTATCTTATCCTTCCTAATCGATTCATGGAGTCAAAACTAGAAGCTCAAGCCCAGAAAGTACCTTCCAAATCGACGATCAAACCTCCAACTTCTTCCTCTGTTTCCGGCCACCACAATCCATCTCAGGCCTCGAAACCAAACTCGATCAACTCCTGGCAACCTCTAGAAGCTCACCTAACCAACCAATTCGATCAACAATGACCAATTCACGATTTACCATTTTCGAATTCAAAATAGAATTTCACGGGAATTCGCTTACCGTCGCCATCGTTGTACCGCCGTGGCCTCCACCCTCATTGTCTCACCACCCGCTCTCTTTTTCCTTCACAAATCATAGGCAAAGGAGGTCGTTTGAAGGGAATTGTGTAAGTAGGTTCTCACAGTGTCTCTGATTTCACCTTCTCGGCCTACATCCCCTGACAAACTACCACCCTTTTTTAAAACCAATTTGAGCCAGTGAAGAGGCGGTCGACATGGTTCCACCAGCTTCCAGAGAAGGGAAAAGTGTCCCTGTTTGATTGGGTACAATTCCCAATGCAGGGGAAATGACCAAATTGCCCTTTGCACCAAATTACCAAAATGCCCCTATAATTTCTTAGCCTCATAACTTTCCCGTCAGACGTCGGAATCGGTTGTGCCGCCTGTCTGCGGACTCGCGACGTCCCGACCTAAGTCACAGTCATCAGTCAAAATTCATTTAACCACCTGAACCAAAAGTCAAGGTTTTTCCCATTCCTAGAGGTAAAACCGTCATTTCGCACCGTCCGTCCGAAATCTCTCAACTAATCAGTGATTAATCTCACTAATCCTCATTAGTCACTAATCTAATCCCGAAATCCAGGATGAGACGTTACAAAATTTCTCTAAGTAAGGCGTCAATCCATCATGAATCCGAAAGTCAAGTTCATGCGTTATCTCCTTGACAAGAGCATCCCCAAGTCTAATTCATGGGCCTTAGATTAACTGAATTGCATATAGAATGTTCCTTCAAGAGACTTAGGTGAGAATATGTGCATGAAGAAAGGAAAAGACATAGAAAAGAATATACATAACAAACTGAGAATATTTACAAGTAAGAGACGTTAAATAGGTATTTACAAACAAGTATGGTATTTATGCACAAGTAAGATATTTACATTATAAACATATTTATACAAATGAAATCACACAAGAGATTTTTCAAGCCCCGGCAACGGCGCCAAAAATTGATACGTAAAAACTAAGCATTAAATTAACACTTATTGAAAACGCATGCAATTTAATTTTTTTTTTTTTTTGTAAATGTAGCATTAGTAAATAGGGATCGTTCTGGACCGGGGATTGAGAGTACATAAGCATGATTGTCGTTTGATTAGTTAATTGGGGGTAAAACTTGATTTTAAAATCCAAAATAATTAAACTAAACCTAAACTAACCTAATCTATTATTTACACGTAGCCAACTCATCTTTAACCTAACTTATTCATAAATTATACCAATTCCAAAATCTACGAAATTCCATAACCTTAGTTCTACGAAATACAAGCATATTATCTCAAGTACATGCCGGAAATTACCCTAGACACTTTCAATGACCTAAACTCGGGACCCCCTATAACTAATCAAGCATTAAGCACGATATACGAGCATAACAAAAACCAAGATAATGAAACACATGAAAGATGATTGAAATTCATATAAGATATAGAACCAGAATTATTTTAAAGAACAATCCAACAAAACGATATTCAATAGAAAAAGAAAATTATAAGGTAAGCGGATCGTGTAACACATTTTATCTCTGGAATTGCCCTAGGGATGCAAAATGGCTCGACACTCATTGGTGAGACAACCGAGAATTGCCCTAGATTGTAGCAGATGAAGGTATTTGTCGTGGAATATGGTGTAATTGAATTTTTCTAAGGAATTTTCGAATTATTGAAAAAGGAAATTTGGTTAAATAGAGTTTTGGTATAGAAATGAACGGCACTGTACAAATATTCTAAGCCTATCTGTTTTATAGGAGAAAATTAATCCTCAAATAAATAGGAATTCACCATTCAAATTTTAAAAGAAAAATGATTAAACTAATTAAATTAAAGTCCTACAGAATAAAGGTAGTAAAAATACTAATTAAAAAAGAAACAAATCCAAACTTGAATTGAATAAATTTCCTCAAAAATGAAGGAAAATATGCTAGAATTTGAACAGGAAATGAATTGGAGAGAAGCGGCTGAAACTTGGAAGTTATTTCGATAGGCGCTCGTTGAAGTATGGACTGTAATTCGGCAATCAACGACCAAGTCAACGCGGCTAGAGAGGCTGAAAAGGTGTTCAGTGCACGTTGGCCGAAAGTTTTGAAGAAACGTCGATAAGTGTGCACCGAGAGAGAAACAACTGTGTTGGTATACGTGCGACAAGAGAGAATGAGTTGTGTCGGTACACACGCGCCGAACAGCGCCTTATGGCTTCGGTAAGCGCTAGTCGATATTCTTCCTTGGCTGTCTTTGTGGATTCAGTAGGCCCCTACCGAATTCCTTCAAGTTTTTTGGTGGCCTCCTTTCATTCAATCATAACTTCTTAAATATAACTCCGATTGAGGTGATTCTTTCGCCTAAATCTAATTCTGTACATTTTTCACAAAATATATTATTTTCTACAATTATTTGGTATTTAAACATTAAAAGATAAGTATAAAAGGTATAAAATGATGCTTAATTCAAAGCTTATTGGTATCCAAACCTCCAAAAGGACTTGATGCACCCTTAAGCGTTGATGAAACCTCAGAACTAGCAGTAGACATCAAGTCTCCACAAAACTTGGTGTCAAGAGAGACATGACCAAACCAAATAAAATATTTAGGGAAGTTCTCATACCTAAAATCGATCCTCCTCGTTCGATGTTCTAGGAAAGCCACACTTGCCCCCCTCGTGAGTGGTTCGCTCACGTCTAACCACATTCAGATACAGAAGAACCTGCCAATATAGTCTTCCCCATTAGCTTGGTCGACCATCTACAACGTCTCTAATTCACATACCAATACGTCTAGCCACTAAATGGTGGCAATCCATGGAGTTGAACCCAAAGAACTGCCCATGGTCAACCTCGTAGAGTGGAGGCTCTGGCCAAGAAGAAGATCGCTCACCAGTACCACTGCCTCCTTAAATAGCCACAGTTCCATCTCTTTGATCGTCATTCTCATACAATAAGCATGATATTGACTTTTCAGAATCCAAACCAATCTTTAAATCTCCAAAGTAGAAAGCGTATAAAAACAGTAAAGCCATACTTCCCAAAGACGAATAAAATTTTGGCGAAACAAATCACTGAATGGCAAGAAGAGTACATATATAACTGAGAAACAATAACATAGTTGTATTTAAAATGTTAAGTTGCTTATGAAAAAAGAACATTAATGCTAAGCATACTTTTCTTTTCCTGTATGTATCTTATTGATGAAGGCTTAGGTTGCTCGCTTGGCTATTCTTCTTCCAAAGCTATAAACAATAAGTAGGAATTCATAGCACCAAACTAAATTCAAAAAACCCATAGCTTAATTCATTAATATAGAATTCAATTCACATAACCCAGAGAAACGTTGATTATCAAAATATTGTGATAAATTTACAGATCAAATATTCATAACACTAAACAATTGAGGCATGTTATCAGGCAGTATTCAAATCAAAATAACATAAATGCAGCATTATGTTGCAGAGACCGATTTTCTGAATCAAGAAGTTTCAGCAATGGCAATAAGCCACCATTATGAGCAATACCAGGTCGTTTGCGTCCTGAAATTTGGAATGCTTAAAAGTAATTATCACCAAAGCACACATAGTAGCAAACACATGAAAATTCGTATCTCAAACAAGTAGGTAATTACATATGAACTAATTGTAACACAAAAAATTTACCTAACAATTTCTCCAAAACCCAGGACTGTGAATCTCAATGTCGAATTCCTGCATATACAACGCAAATTTGCACAAACATTTAAATAGGCGAATACGTACATAACCTTCATTGCGCATGAATTAACAGTGGATCGATACTAACTTCAAATTAGGGTTAGGAAAAAAAAAAGTAGGAATGGAAGAAATAACGAAAAGAGTTGAATCTAAAATTGTCAAAATTGCAATCTGGGAAATAAACTTATAAGGATACCCATACATGGGTTACATAAAAAGTTGAATCTAAAATCTACTATAAATATAGCTGACCAGAATCCTCAGTCGTAGAGCAACTTTGCAGATTGAATTCTCAGGGTTTTGCTTTCATGCTTCTTAGTTTTCTCAACAGCCTTCTCCTCTTTTGATATTGCTCTTACTATGGCTTTTTTCTCTCGGGCATTTTTTGATCTCTTCATTTGTCTTCCCTTGATTTTTCTGTAACAGAATCATTTCACAATTAGAAGAGGTATCAAAAACAGAACACACATGAAATTTTTGTTGAAAAGAAAAAGAAATAGAACGCAGATGATAACAAAAACAAAAACCAAAAACCAGGAATGGAAAATCAGAATGACCTCAATCAACTAATTAGTGGGTAAACTGAATAGACATCATATAATTCAATGGGCTAAGGTATAATTTCTTCACTCAATGCTCGTCACCCTTTCAGTAGAACACAAAGAAAAGAGTTCCTTAGAAAGAACAAGAGCAATAGTAATTAGGAGGGAAAGGAACTACAGCCACATTTGATGAGTAGAATTGGATTAAATTCTCCGAAATCAATGTATTTTGAATGTGAACATGGATGCCTTTTCATTGTAGGAGGATTAGATAGGATTAGACATAGAAGGAAACTTACCATTTCTAATCCTATTATTTCAAGAGCATTGGATTGGAAAAAATTTCTTCTATCTCTACTCCCTCTAATCTCCTTACAATGAAAAAACACCCATTCTCATATTCAAAACACATTGAATTTGAAGAGTTATCCAACCTAATCCAATCCTGCTTACCAAATAAGCCCTACAGAGCCATCAAAATGCTTGACTCTAATTTCCCAGAAAAGGATTCTTAATCAAATCACAATCCTGTCTTACCTCATTGAACCCTCCCCCTTCCCCAACTTGCTCTCCTCCCATGAACCTATTCTTGCACCTTTGACATGATCAGTTGCAGAGCAGTACCACCTAGCTATGAAAAAATTACCCTCATTGCTGATTCTAACCATGCTCAAATGACCCAAAAAATATACAGACAGATTACTATAAACAGGTTCTCGTTAGCCAAAAAAACATGGCGAAAAAGTAAACCAGGCTAAACACAAGGAAGGGTAGCAGAGATACCCCTCCATTGAAAAACTCAGGACCATAAAAACCTCATATTGATTGTTGAGTATCAAATTCACAGTTAGAACCATTTGTCCACCTAATACAAAACCATTTTTTTCAAACAAAACCATCCATTTAAGTTTCAATGCCATTAAAAATGTGACATACGTTCTTAAGCACATGAGTTTCATGCTAGAGTTTTTCATAGAGTTTTGAAAATACTCCGGATATACATATAATGCTGCACACGAGTTTCATGCTAGAGTTTTTCATATACATTGACGAAATACAAACAAAAATAAATGCATTCCAAGCTAGATAATGAACAAATCAATTTGTTTCAGATTTGAAATTTTGCACCATCCTATAAAGTAAACAACCTTCATTTTCACAGAAAAACACTAACAAAGATCACAGACTCCCTTGCAAAAACTATGCATTCATTTATTCGAACCTATGAAGCATAAACTCACACAATCATTTAGCAATACAGTAGCCCTACCAGACAATCTGACATGACGACATGTTATATAGTCAGATTATTAATCGGTTCATTCATTTGCTCATATGAAATCATGTTTACATGATTGTAGGTTTAAATTTATGGCCATAATTATCATCCCATTCCCATTAATAGAAAACTGAGAAGTGTAGTAATACTGACTTCTTGAAGCTTGGCAAATACTAAATACTTACAAATTTGAAGCTGCGCCACTTGGGTTATGAGCCCCAGATTCTGAGGTGTCCATTGCTGCAATAAAAAAGTAAAATAATCAAAATTTGCAAAGAGAAACGGAGAGAGATGGACTAGAAGAAAGTTATAATCATGGAATTTGATGAAACTAAAAGAAGCAAGACTTGATACCTTGAGGTATATCTGAAACAGGCTCTTGGGCGGTGTCCATTGCAGCGGCACCGCTTTTCTTCTTCTTGCTCCTGTTCTTGGCCATGGCTTTGAAGAGAGAAGAGCTGAAAGTTCCTAGAGAGAATTTTTTATTTTTTATTTTTTTTGGATCAATAAGTTCCTAGAGAGATTGAGTGAATAAAACCCTAAGCCAAGTGCACACTTCGGCGCTTGGGCAGAGACCCCCCTGAGAGAGGAGGCGCTTAAAGGTGTATAATCGGCTGAGCCACAACCGAATTTTAATGGATTTTTCTGTTGGGCTATTGTTCTACTACAATTTGTGGTCGATTGAGAATTGGGCCTTTCCCCATGAGTCTTTTGGACGTCTAGTCCATTTTTGGAGAATTTTTTTTTTTTTAAGTACCGTTTTTTTACTTTGGTTCTAATATAAGAGGATGGGGATTTTCGCTAAGCCACAAATGGGTTAAGCATTAGATATTAGCCATGTGCGCAATTTAGCACGGTTTGGTAGAGAGGTGATATTGAAACTGTATTAATTAATATTAATAAGTTCGGTACTTTCAGGTATTTTACATTGTGAAACTAATATTGAATCGTACCATACTAACTATATTTTGTACGATTTCGGTTTTGAGTCAAAATTACTCAACAAAAAATTGAGCCAAAATTTATATAAAAAAAATCTAATATTACGAAGAAAGACAGGTTAGATGGACTAAAATTTACCAAAAATATTTAAAAATAACGAAACTAAACATATTCATTTTTTAATAAACACAGCCAACTATCCACATACACAAATGCCAAATTAACTTATAGGTCTGAAATCAAAAATTGAAAAACCACCTTACATACTGTTGTAATATCACTCTTAGGGCAAACGCAGTGATCTGGAAACATCTGTAATAATAGATCAGGCTCCAAAGTCATCCGGCCATTCAAATCCTGAAAAATCCTCGAAGACCCTTGTTTCAGAAAATTAACGTTCTTATGTTCATCTCATCATTGCATCTAAAACCACCCCTGCAAGTAAATTTCTCTCTTTCTAGCACAAAGTGATAATTTGTAGATTGATCTGAACTTCAACATCCTCTTAAAAAATCATGATATCTTTTTTCAATGTTCACTTTTTCTATGTGAATTGGAAAGAGCCAATCTTATATTTGTCATATGCCATATAACAAAGCTGAGTGTTTTGCTATACCAAAAAGTTTCAATGTGTGCACCTTAGGTGGTGTCTCCCATTAGCTATTAGGGCTTTTTACTTTTTGTGGATTTAATTTTAGGTTGCCGAAATCGATCTCATGCCGGTTTGAATCGATTCGATTTTATTATTCGATTTTTTTTTCCATTTGGTATGAAACAGAACGAAACAATTTCGGTATTTGAGTACGATATGCCCAAAGATACTAAATATCAAACTATAATAAATATATAAAATCATCATAATTCATGGAAGTTTAATCTAACATCTCTCATTTAAAATTGAGGATACATGAATACCATTAGGCCATAATGCTAATGGGACTTTAATTTGCAAGTTTCAGTATTAGGAATCTAGTGTCATGGCCTATAACACCCTACTCTAGTGGTATTCACTTATAAATGAGAGTTGCAAGTGAAGAGGTCTAAGATCCGATATCAGGATGCCTAACAACTAGCTCATTCTCTAGGGTTTGATTATTTAATGGTTCATTGTGTGAGTTTTCATATATAATGGATGGCTCATTGTATGGATTATATTAAATTTAGGGGGGCAAAATTGTCCAAATTTGTAACGACCCGTCCCGAATTCCGGGATTTGATTAGTGACTAATAGAGGATTAGTGAGATTAATCGGTAATTAGTTGAGCAGAATCGTACGGACGATGTGAAATGGCCGTTTGCCCCTAGATTGGGAAAAATGTTGACTTTTGACTCAGAGAGTCAAACGTACGATGACCAATGACCGTGACGTAGATCGGGACGTCACGAGTCCGTAGATAGGCGGCACGTCGAAATCGGAGGTTCGACGAAGAAGTTATGGGTCTAAAACGGAAAACGGCACTATTGCACGAAAATTGAGAATCGGGGACATGTGGCAGGTGTTGATTGGGAACCTTCTGAAAGGAACCACCAGATGAGTGACAAGTGTCACCCATCTGATTGGCCCATTCCCCCACATGAGGGATATTTTCCTTCCACCATCACGATCGATCATTTTCATTTCTCCCTAAACCAAACCCGTGCAAACCCATGTCCATAGCCCCTTCAATATTCATTTTCTGGGCCTGGAATATGAATGAAAGTGAGTGAGGGAAGTGAGACGAGGAGAACGGTGGCTACGGCTTGCGCCGTTGCGGACGGTGGCCGGAGAATCCATGGAAGGTGAGTTTTGTGTTCAAAATTGGAAATCCAATTTTGAGTGGTTGTTGATTGGTTTTGCTAATGGAGAAGTGTTTTGGAGGTTTCCAGGAGACTAATGAACTTGGAGTGGAGGCCATTGGTGGCCGGAAGCTTGGGGAACCGACGGGGAGGTTGACCGGTTCAAGATTTTAATTCGAAAGGTATGGTTTTTAGTTTTGGTTTTCAAGTTTTGAACTCACAAATAGATTAGGAATGTTT
Organism: Prinsepia uniflora; assembly: GCA_032719365.1. Taxonomy (NCBI): domain Eukaryota; kingdom Viridiplantae; phylum Streptophyta; class Magnoliopsida; order Rosales; family Rosaceae; genus Prinsepia; species Prinsepia uniflora. The sequence goes on along the minus strand of CM064868.1, from coordinate 41,502,806 downwards.
AGAGGATGGATTAGGAAAAATTTGGGATGAAAACGGATTGAGGAAGGGGTCGAATTTGGCCCGAACCAGTCACGCTGGTCCAGTTGGACCGGTCGGACCAACCAAACCGGACCAGACCGATCTGTCGAAGGTCAAGGACGATGAACAGTCCCCCGCGTGTGGCTTTCACGCGCAGGGAGTTCAGGCCACGCGTGAGGGGCTTTTTGGGGAAACTTTCAACATGTGAAATCATCTATTCGATGTAAGGAACATTTTGGGACTGCTTTCGTGTCGATCGAACATCGTTTTGATATGTTTCGGGGTGTTTGAAAGTTTAGGATTGAGTTTAAAAATATTTAAAAATTTGAGAAAATTACGGGGATTTAATGGGACGTTAATGAAGAGGTTATTAACCCTCTAGTATGATTTGGGCAGGTTTGGAAGTCCCGGTGATAGTGGTGTTACCTGGGAGGGCTTATGGCACGCGTATCGAGGTGGCAACGTAAGACGGTCTGTGAGTGGACTTCGTTTTCTAAACTGTGATGCATGCATAACTATTTTATATGTTTTACATACATGATTTCTATTGACAGGACCCATCCCAATCCCCCCGGGATTAGTGCGGGATGACCCTGCTCCCGTCTGACACGAAGTGTCAGACAAGGGATATTTCCGACCTTTGCCCTCCCGGGCTATCAGAGTACGCCAGGATCGGGAGGAGGCATGAGATATCTCGGTCTCTGCTACAGTCCACATCCGAATGTCAACCTGAAGGGCAGTCAAAACATTAAAAACTATGAGTGGACAAAACAAAAGTTTATAAAAACATTTCATAAGACATTTGTACCCTCCACTAAAAAGCATGCATGCATTCGAAAACCATTTATCCAAAACAAACCATATGTGGGACTAAGCCCAAAGCAGATATAAACCAAGGTCGAAAGGACCACAATGAAAACGACCATACGAGCCACTGCCCAAATCCATAAGGGACTCGGCCCCAAACCATAAAGAAACCAAGTAAACGAGCCACTGCTCAAATCCTGTGCACACCTGTGCACACCACATATCATATATCATATATACATATAAGTCACACAACCAATCCTGTCACGGTATCCAAAGCTACGCGCGTGCTACCCGGGTCTCAATCCGAGTCATCTCAAAGTCAAGGTCAATGTCCGCAGACCACTGACCCTACCTGAGGTAATAGTAACCATAGCCTTCCTGAGAGTAAGGAACCCAACTGGGGGGTGACTCCACTCAGTCGGTGCTCCGTCACTACTACGGGGTCCACCCAAGCCAACGACCCTCCCCGGAAGAGATAATAGAAGTAAAGGAAGGTAGATGAACATATATATACATAACATAAACATTCATGACCGGTTCCCCTGAACCGTCATGATCCATAATATCGATAATCAGGTAACATGCCGGTTCCCATAAACCGTCATGTACCGTAATAACATAACCAGGGTTCATGCCGGTCCCCATAAACCGTCAAGAACCAGAATGACCTGACAAAGGTTTATGCCGGTTCCCATAAACCGTCATGAACCACAATGACCTTTCCAGAGTTCATGCCGGTTCCCATAAGCCGTCATGAACTTGGAAATCCACGTAGGGTCCCTGACCCGAAATCATAAACCATAAAGTAACTGGGTCTCGTGCCCGAACATATGACTCAACTGGGCACCGTGCCCGATATCTAAGGGTCAGTCACGACTCCGATCATAGTGATGCGTGCAACCATCCATCCAGGACCGCTCTCAATCCTGGTATGTCGCCGTGAACGAATCAACCGACGCGACCACCACAAGATCATGGTGCACTCCTCACCGATCGCTATCCTTAACCATCAGCACTCCGAAGTCGAACCTCCCCAGGCTGCCCGACCACGAATCGTGCATCGTGACCTCTCCGGAAGGAACACATCCCAATCCGGAGGCGAGCGTCGTATCGTCGATCGCCGTGCACATAGCACCCGCCGCTACCACGATTTAGACCCGAAGGTCGTAAATAGTGTCATATGCCCGAGACAAAACCAAATGGGTCTCATACCCGAGTTGATCCTTTTAGAAATCCAAAACCAAATCATTTAAGTCAATAAAGAAATACAGACCCGTATAAGCACCGTATAAGGCCGAAACCTCGAAATACGTGCTTATACGTAACCACATACAAATGCACCCATGGCATCATCAAACAAGTAATAAAACATATAATAAACATTTATGCATGCACCAATTTAGAAAACAAGGTCCACTCACAGACCGTCCGAGCTGCCGCCTCGATTTGCGTGCCATACGGCTCCCCGAGCCGATCACCATCACCGGGACTCCCAAACCTGTCCAAATCGTAATAGAAGGTTACTAACTACTTAATTAACCTCCTACCAAAGCCCCGTAATTTTCCCGTATTTTTAACTATTTTTAATCCCCAACCTAAACCTTCCGATGCCCCGAAACATATCGAGACGGTGTCCAATTGACACGAAACCAGTGCCAAAATGTTCGTTACATCGAATAGATGATTTCGTATGTTGGAACCTTCCCCAGATTCCCTGCCACGCGCCCTCACGCGCCGCCTGAAGTGGCAGGGAATCTGGGGAAGGTTCCATTGGTCCAGATTTCGTATGTCTGGAACCTTCCTCAGACTCTGACAGGTGCCACGTGTCAAGCTCCCATTGGTCCACGTCACTGTGCTGTTAGTGCCACGTGGCAGTCTGACATGTGCCACGTGTCATCACGGCACTGGTCCACGTCAGTGCCATGTGTCAGCCCCTGATTGGGCCACGTTACTGACATGTCAGTGCCATGTGGCAGTCTGACCTGTGCCACGTGTCATCACGGCACTGGTCCATGTCAGTGCCACGTGTCAGCCCCTGATTGGGCCACGTCACTGACATGTCAGTGCTGACTGTGCACTGACATGTGACACGTGTCGGCTGATGAGTGGTCCACGTCACCTGACAATCTGACAGGTGCCACATCATCATGCAACGTCACCACCGTCAACCTCGCACAGCCGGTCCGGGCCGACTGGTCCGGTCCAACCCCTGCAACTGGACCAGCGTAACCGGTCCAGGCCTCCTTCTCCCTCATTTTTCATCTGTTTTCCTCCATTCCAATTTCTAAATTCCTATTTCTTCATTTCCTATCAATCCTAATCAAGAAAACTAGGAAAAACCCCACAAAACCCGTCCGTCCAATCCTCCCCTAATCGGTCCAATTTTTCCGATTGCACCCAGGGCTGCTCAGCCCTTCACCGCCATCCAAACCACCCTCTACACCTTCCTACAACCTCAATAAACTCATCCTAATCATTAGAATTCATCCCTAACACCTAAAACCCGAAAATGAAATTTGAAGGTAAAATTTTTACCTTCGCGGGTCCACGACCACCGTGCACGGCGGCCCCCGATCTCGCCACCATCCAGTCCGTTCTGGCCTCCTCTCTCACTCTCTGTTCTCTCCAGGAGTATTTGGGATTAATGGTTTGGTGTTTGGATTGCACAGAGGAGAGGAATGAGATCGGGTTTGGTTGGAGGCAAAAATGGAAAATGGATGCACGGTGAATGGTTTGGTGCATGAATGAATTATAGTGTCCATTGGATGGGTGACACTTGTCACTCATCCATTGGGCCTCCACTAAATATCTGGGCCCACTAGAGACAAACTGCACTTTTTGTCTCGTAAAACGTGTCGCCGTGAATAGTAACCAGAACCTTTCGTGAACCGTAACTTCGCCGTCGAACGTCCGAATTTGACGTGCCGCTTGTCTACGTATTCGTATCGTCCTCATCTACGTAACGGTCTTCGGCCCTCGGCCATCAAATCTCTCGGTCAAAAAGTCAACATTTGACCTCCTATTCACTCAAATTACCAAAATGCCCTTAGACTTCCGAACGTCATAACTTCCTCCCCGAACGTCGGAATTGAACGTGCCACTTGTCTATGAACTCGTGACGTCACGAACTACATCACGGTCATCGGTCAAAGTCCATTTGACCGCCCGATTGAAAAGTCAACATTTTGCCACCACTAGGGGCAAAACGGTCATTTCGCATCGTTCGTCCGATTTCGCCCAACTAATCACCGATTAACCTCACTAATCGTTATTAGTCACTAATCTAATCATGGAATTTGGGACGGGTCGTTACAACCTTCCCTCAATTAATTTCGTCCTCGAAATTCCAACCGACCTAATCTAACCGTTCTTCCCTCCTTAATTAGTTTCGTTCTTGAAACTCCAACTATCTTGATTCCACATCCACCTCGTGGAAAGTAGAATCAACCTCGAAACATGTGTACATTAGTACACCCACTAACCAGAACAACACTTACTCGTCTGCAGCCAGACGTACCACTAACGCTCTTGTCGTATCAACTACATTCGACCACGTCGAATAACAGAAGTCGTACGCTCCGAATTGACACCACTTGTCAAATCTACCCTTTCGCTAATATAAACAACTAGACGGTTCCCTTCTCAATCACTAATCTATTCTGACGTTTGCTCCCACTAGGAGTCATCAGACCTCACTAACCGATTCACGTTGACACTTCCGACAAACTGTCAGCACTTGACAGTCGTCAGTCAAAAACTAACACTATACTCACTCGTGATTACAATAACCACCAACTCACTCAACCTGAGTTTACGTATACCCATAATCACTCGACCTGTGTGTAACCAGACCCATCAGAAAACCATGACCTAGTGCACAGTATCCAATGTCCAGTTCACGACCTTAACAAATCCGATGGTAGCGGAGCCAATCCGTCTACCAACACGCTTACCAACACACTACCGGTATAACCTATATACCGTCACCTGACACGACAAGTACATCCAGTATCGTACCTCGAATAACGCACAAGGTACGTACATCTACTCATCAATCAGCCTACAACTATCTAGGTTGTAGCCAATCACGTTTCAATTATGGAGTTCACTTGTCCAATCCAGCATTAGACGAATCGAAACTCCAACCCATCATCTATTTCCAAATCCGAATCCGAATTCGTAATTTCGTAAGAAATCCCGAATCCAAACCCAGAAGTCATATCCATATCATGTCCAAATTCGAATCCAAAATCATCATTCCGTAAGCTAGCATTAGGAATAACCATTCCGAACCCAAATCCATAAAAGAAAATCTACAGTCAAGCTCTAGAATCAAATCCTGAATCGTCACCCAGAATCCGATTCCAAAACCCAAATCTAGAAATCCTTTTTCAAGTTCTAAAATCAAATCCTGAATCGTCATCCAGAAATCTGATTCCAAAACTCGAAATCTCGTTCTCGTCTACCGAGACGCACCATATCCGAACCTATCGGATACCTGCTCAAATGATTACACATTACATCTGATTGACTTCATAGGGAAGCCAATCCCAACATCCACACATCTCTAACACTGACCATATCCGACCACGTCGGAAAACTACTCATCGGACAACTACTTAGGTGAGTAATAAGTCATATGGGATTTACCTCGAAAAGAAGTTCAGTCCCATCATGCTCCACTCAACATCCAAGTAAGAGTAATAAACTCTCCACCTATCTGGATATCCAAATCACGATCCAGATCCAACACTACGTCAACCGACCATAGACGTCACGATCCCCGATCGTCACGACGTCCAAAGTCCTCAACTATTTCCCACATCTAAATAGATTAGTCAACGACGAGACACGCCGAGACTGTGGGTTCTCACTGATTACCTCGTATCGATCCTTGTCATTCCACCTAGGAAAACCAAAGATGATCCAACACGATGACATCAAGATCCATCCTCGTGAATGCAAATAAAACTCGCTGCACTCACCACACCACGTAATCCAGCCTCGTTTGCCACCAAGAAGAAAATGAGAAATCTCAGTCACCTAACTTCGATATACTCATCTCCTCCTGATGATCCAGAACAAATCCCGGGTTCACCAACCAATACACGATCAGTGTACTAGTGGCAACCAACAACATCAATAACATCTACATCATCTACCACCATCAATTGTGGTAGAACCTGAGAAGTCACCCAAACGACCTCGAAATACCCAATACCAATGCGGAAAACCCACATTCCATCCATCACCGCAATCGCACCCTCTCGCGATTTCGAAGTTCCAACAAGATTGGAAACAACATACTTGGACATCAACCACGTGTCCCTTAACCACTTTAACTTTATCTGAGATCCACTCTGGAACCACAGATACCGAACATATGCCCATCTCATCAGAGCCACATCCCGACTCGTGACTCACCGTCATCACAATCACCGGCACCAGTACCACGCACTATCACCAAAACTAGTGTCAGTATCAGCACGCCGTGTGCAAAACTGACACCCTGGATCTCCGCTCATACCGAGCGACGACCCCGTACCTCTGCTCGAATAGGAGAAACTCTGTCTCCCTCGTACCCAACTCTAGGTACAGTCACCCTGACAACTCATACGGGAGAAGCAAACGTCACCTGAACGTCACCGATCCCCAACAACCGTAACTACAACCATCCTCGGTAGTAGTGCCTGCCACCTACTCGTGCAGACCTAACTACCAGACCTCGTTATATCCAGACTCCGTATCCAACGGAATCAATCGCCCGTACCAACTACTCTGTATCCCACTCAGGGATTCCATCGACAAGTACCAACCCTGGTAACCTGTCCAACCAAACTCTAACCAGTCGGAACTCGACTAACCCAATGTCCTCTACCAGGTCACCAATGACCTTAGCTGCACCAAACGACAACTAAAGTACCATGACAACCAACTATGTCTAACCGATAAATATAACCTCGACTGCGAAGTGCAGTCCCAACACAAGCTGACATGACTAGACCGACTAACGAATCCATATCCGAATAGTCGTCCAAGTCAAACCACTCGTCAACTCACATTTCCGAACCATACACATACGGTAGGGTTCCACGATCACACCTAGAGTTCCCCAGAACCCAACTGCATAAGGCAGTAAAATCCACGATCTGACCGACCCCGCGGTCTGGACATCATAAAGACGTCAATCCAATCCTACCGTCAATCCAACTCAACAATATTCGACCATCCGATGATCACAATTCCCAACTAGTCGTCGGAACCGATCCTACGACATCGTGAAGACGATCCCAACTAACAGTCTCACGATCACACTCCAGAATACGAACACGTTAATCCTTCTGTAGGGTCCCACACTGTCAACCTTGACAGAACTATGGCAACCCCGGCCTCAAATGCCGAACCAAGGCATGCCAATCCTACTAACTATCGTACCGGCACCCCAACAATCAGGTTGACCACGAACTACAGCCCCTTGAGATATCACATCCTCGACCTGCGTACATACTCCAAGAGCTACACGGTTGCTCGAATATAGACAACCCCGCTCTGATACCACGTTGACAGGACCCATCCCAATCCCCCCGGGATTAGTGCGGGATGACCCTGCTCCCGTCTGACAAGAAGTGTCAGACAAGGGATATTTCCGACCTTTGCCCTCCCGGGCTATCAGAGTACGCCAGGATCCGGAGGAGGCATGAGATATCTCGGTCTCTGCTACAGTCCACATCCGAATGTCAACCTGAAGGGCAGTCAAAACATTAAAAACTATGAGTGGACAAAACAAAAGTTTATAAAAACATTTCATAAGACATTTGTACCCTCCACTAAAAAGCATGCATGCATTCGAAAACCATTTATCCAAAACAAACCATATGTGGGACTAAGCCCAAAGCAGATATAAACCAAGGTCGAAAGGACCACAATTAAAACGACCATACGGGCCACTGCCCAAATCCATAAGGGACTCGGCCCCAAACCATAAAGAAACCAAGTAAACGAGCCACTGCTCAAATCCTGTGCACACCTGTGCACACCATATATCATATATCATATATACATATAAGTCACACAACCAATCCTGTCACGGTATCCAAAGCTACGCGCGTGCTACCCGGGTCTCAATCCGAGTCATCTCAAAGTCAAGGTCAATGTTCGCAGACCACTGACCCTACCTGAGGTAATAGTAACCATAGCCTTCCTAAGAGTAAGGAACCCAACTGGGGGGTGACTCCACTCAGTCGGTGCTCCGTGACTACTCCGGGGTCCACCCAGGCCAACGACCCTCCCCGGAGGAGATAATAGAAGTAAAGGAAGGTAGATGAACATATATATACATAACATAAACATTCATGACCGGTTCCCCTGAACCGTCATGATCCATAATATCGATAATCAGGTAACATGCCGGTTTCCATAAACCGTCATGTACCGTAATAACATAACCAGGGTTCATGCCGGTCCCCATAAACCGTCAAGAACCAGAATGACCTGACAAAGGTTCATGCCGGTTCCCATAAACCGTCATGAACCACAATGACCTTTCCAGAGTTCATGCCGGTTCCCATAAACCGTCATGAACTTGGAAATCCACGTAGGGTCCCTGACCCGAAATCATAAACCATAAAGTAACTGGGTCTCGTGCCCGAACATATGACTCAACTGGGCACCGTGAACGATATCTAAGGGTCAGTCACGACTCCGATCATAGTGATGCGTGCAACCATCCATCCAGGACCGCTCTCAATCCTGGTATGTCGCCGTGAACGAATCAACCGACGCGACCACCAGAAGATCATGGTGCACTCCTCACCGATCGCTATCCTTAACCGTCAGCACTCCGAAATCGAGCCTCCCCAGGCTGCCCGACCACGAATCGTGCATCGTGACCTCTCCGGAAGGAACACATCCCAATCCGGAGGCGAGCGTCGTATTGTCGATCGCCGTGCACATAGCACCCGCCACGACCACGATTTAGACCCGAAGGTCGTAAATAGCGTCATATGCCCGAGACAAAAACAAATGGGTCTCATACCCGAGTTGATCCTTTTAGAAATCCAAAAACAAATCATTTAAGTCAATAAAGAAATACAGACCCGTATAAGCACCGTATAAGGCCGAAACCTCGAAATACGTGCTTATACGTAACCACATACAAATGCACCCATGGCATCATCAAACAAGTAATAAAACATATAATAAACATTTATGCATGCACCAATTTAGAAAACAAGGTCCACCCACAAACCGTCCGAGCTGCAGCCTTGATTTGCGTGCCATACGGCTCCCCGAGCCGATCACCGTCACCGGGACTCCCAAACCTATCCAAATCGTAATAGAAGGTTACTAACTACTTAATTAACCTCTTACCAAAGCCCCGTAATTTTCCCGTATTTTTAACTATTTTTAATCCCGAATCTAAACCTTCTGTTGCCCCGAAACATATCGAGACGGTGTCAGATTGACACGAAACCAATCCCAAAATGTTCGTTACATCAAATAGATGATTTCGTATGTTGGAACCTTCCCCAGATTCCCTGCCACGCGCCCTCACGCGCCACCTGAAGTGGCTGAGCGTGGGCTTCACGCGCCGCTACAGTACCTGCTGACGTCAGCATGACGTCATGCTGACGTCATCTGACAGGTGCCACGTGTCAAGCTCCCATTGGTCCATGTCACTGTGCTGTCAGTGCCACGTGGCAGTCTGACATGTGCCACGTGTCATCACGGCACTGGTCCACGTCAGTGCCACATGTCAGCCCTTGATTGGGCCACGTCACTGACATGTCAGTGCCACGTGGCAGTCTGACATGTGCCACGTGTCATCACGGCACTGTTCCACGTCAGTGCCACGTGTCAGCCCCTGATTGGGCCACATCACTGACATGTCAGTGCTGACTGTGCACTGACATGTGACACGTGTCGGCTGATGAGTGGTCCACGTCACCTAACAATCTGACAGGTGCCACGTCATCATGCCACGTCACCACCGTCAACCTCGCACAGCCGGTCCGGTCCAACCCCTGCAACTGGACCGGCGTAGGCCTCCTTCTCCCTCATTTTTCATCCGTTTTCCTCCATTCCAATTTCTAAATTCCTATTTCTTCATTTCCTATCAATCCTAATCAAGAAAACTAGGAAAAACCCCACAAAACCCGTCCGTCCAATCCTCCCCTAATCGGTCCAATTTTTCCGATTGCACCCAGGGCTGCTCAGCCCTTCACCGCCATCCAAACCACCCTCTACACCTTCCTACAACCTCAATAAACTCATCCTAATCATTAGAATTCAGCCTTAACACCTAAAACCCGAAAATGAAATTTGAAGGTAAAATTTTTACCTTCGCGGGTCCACGACCACCGTGCACGGCGGCCCCCAATCTCGCCACCATCCAGTCCGTTCTGGCCTCCTCTCTCACTCTCTGTTCTCTCCAGGAGTATTTGGGATTAATGGTTTGGTGTTTGGATTGCACAGAGGAGAGGAATGAGATCGGGTTTGGTTGGAGGGAAAAATGGAAAATGGATGCACGGTGAATGGTTTGGTGCATGAATGAATTATAGTGTCCATTGGATGGGTGACACTTGTCACTCATCCATTGGGCCTCCATTAAATATCTGGGACCACTAGAGACAAACTGCACTTTTTGTCTCGTAAAACGTGTCGATGTGAATAGTAACCGGAACCTTTCGTGAACCGTAATTTCGTCGTCGAACGTCCGAATTCGACGTGCCGCCTGTCTACGGATTCGTATCGTCCTCATCTACGTAACGGTCTTCGGCCCTCGGCCATCAAACCTCTCGGTCAAAAAGTCAACATTTGACCTCCTATTCGCTCAAATTACCAAAATGCCCTTAAACTTCCGAACATCGGAATTGAACGTGCCACCTGTCTATGAACTCGTGACGTCACGAACTACATCACGGTCATCGGTCAAAGTCCATCTGAACGCCCGATTGAAAAGTCAACGTTTTGCCACCACTAGGGGCAAAACGGTCATTTCGCATCGTTCGTCCGATTTCGCCCAACTAATCACCGATTAACCTCACTAATCTAATCATGGAATTTGGGACGGGTCGTTACATTTATGGTGATGATTGTGGCACTAGTGGTTTATATGATTGCACGTATTTCGAGGTAATTCTGTATTTACACGTATTTCGAGGTTTACGAGCTTATATTATTGCTATGTGATTGTGAGTTTAATAATGGTTCTATGATAAGGTTTTGGTTTTGGAAAGATGAACTCGGGCATGAGACCCATTTGAATTATGTGATAGGGCCGGGGACCTAGGTAGTTTACGAAATCGGGCTGAGACCCTTTTGAGTTATGTGATCGGGTCGGGGGCCCAATGGTTTACAAAATCGGGCATGAGGCCCAGTTGAGTTTTGTTTGATCCTGAAATGACCAACACGATGAGACCCGCTGGGGGTTCTGGGACCAGCCGCGTGGTGTTTCGGGTCCGCTGGGGCGTGGCCGTTCGACGAGTATCCTGCAAGGACTAGACACCGGTGTGGTGCCGGCCGAAGGGGCTCCGATGCCTAAGTTAGTATCTGAGTGCCGAGAGGCAAATAAATACAGTGCTCTGGATCGGTTCTTAGTGTCTTACCTTTGTGAAGGGTTTCGGGGTATTTATAGTAGCCATAACTGCGGTAGGTGGGCTACTGTTACGGGAGCAGGTGGTGCTTGATGGCTGGGAGCCGCCTGACAAGCCCTGGATATCCGGAGGAGGCGCCAGCTGGAGTCCCAACCTGCCTCCGTCAGGGAGTTGGTGTGACAGAGTTGGTTAGGTGACTGTCGCAGCCAGCTGTCGTCTGTTCACTGTCAGGTGCCGAATGGCGGGTCTGCAGTGCGGTGCCGGTCGGCGGGCCGTGGGCCGTGAGGGTGCCGATCAGGCGATCGGTCGGCGGCCTTCCTGTCCTGGTGGGACCTGTGCTAGGGTGGTCGGTCGATATGGTATCAACATAAGTCCCCTAAGTCTTTGACTGAGGTGGGGTTCCTCGGTCGAGGACTTGATATGACGGCCGGTATCTGTCGACCGACCTGGGCGGTGCACCCTGTATCCCTAGTAGCCCCCCAAGTCATGGAGCGAGGAAGTGCACCGTATGTCCGATTAGCAAAGGAGCCCCGTTGCCGAGTTCCGGAAGCGGCCCACCATAAAGACCGAAAGATCGTGGAGAGGCGGCCGTGGGGAATGGCGGGGAGACGTCGGTAGCAGTGTGCTTGCCGACGAGGAGGGGAGGCGTGCCGTCGGGAAAGAGGCCGAGAGGCTCCGGTCGGCAGGCGGTATGAATGCATACCGGTGAGCGACGTACGTATGTACGTATGTAGTTGAAAATGTACGATACCGATGGGTATATAGTACAAGGTATTCGTAGCCGAAAGGTGGCCGTATCGGCCTGGTGACCGTCAGATCGGAAGCGCGCATCTCGAGGCGGGTCAGGGGCCTATAAAAGGGGCGAAAGCTTTCTGTCTTTTTCACTTTTTGACTCAGAGCATCAGTGGAATAATTGCGAGTGCCGACTGAATTGGAGACTGCCGATCAAGAAGAGGACGCACGTGGAATCAATTCGACCGAGCAAAACGTTGAAAGGTATACTTCCTGCCGTTCGGCATCTATGCTCAGCATGTGTTCCGTAGCGTAGGTGCTTAGTTGTAGCTTCTTTTCTTTTGGTAATTGTAGATGTCAGAGTCAGAGTCAAACAGTGGATCTGGGGTTAGGTCCCCTCAAGCTTTTGGCGGGGAAACACCGTCCAGTTCGGCAACCGACGGGCCGAGCGGGCGCAGTGGGTCAACGTCCACTAGTGGGTCCACTAGCGGCACGTCGTCGTCCAGCAGTGGTGACAGCCTGGATGAGGCTCTCAGGTTGCCGCGAAAGGAGGTGAGGCAGCAGGGCGGGTGCAGCACGTCGGGTGCCGATCGGCCAAGTGAGAGGAGGACGTCTCCCCGTACGCCCCCCGTCGCCACCGTCGATTCCGAGGCGGAAGGGAGCGGTACGGAGACGAGCTCGCCGATGGAACTAGATGCCGATGGCGTGGTGAAGGTGGAGTATGCCGTGGACTACGAGATGAACACCATTCGGCAGTCCGACCTGGACCGGTTCCGGGAGCTGTACAACGTGCCGGCGGAGATTAAGATGACGGTACCCCCGCACAGCAAGAAGCCGAGCAGTCCGCCGGAAGGGTCGACATTATTTTACGTCGATTGCTTTGAACACGGCGTGAGGCTGCCTCTGCACCCGTGGCTTCAGGACATGATGGCGAGGGCAAACCTGGCCTTGGGGCAGCTGAACGCCAACGGCTGGATCATCCTGATCAGCCTGTACACGGCATTCCGATTGGCGGGACTGCCGGAGCCGACCTGGGGGCAACTGTGCGCCCTGTACCGCTTCAAGCGGCAGACCTACGGGTCGGGGTGGTACCAGATGGAGTGCCTGCACAAGAGTGCGCGGGGGGCGTTCATTACTGATGTGCCGACGTCGCAGAAGAGCTGGAGGCATCGGTTCTGCTGGGTAGCGGGGCCGTGGGAAGGGGACATCGGTGGGGTCCGCGCGAGGATTCCCAGTTACTTCCAGTCCGGAGGTTGTTGGTCTACCGTTCGGCTAGTAGGCGTAAGGCGTCAATTGTGGCTACCGAGGCGGAGACTGATGGAGTTGTTGTGTGTGCAGGTCCGTCCAAGGCAACGGTAACAGCAGAGGATTGGGAGGCGTGTAACCTGGTGCGGGAGAAGCTGTCCGACCTGGAACGCAGCCGGTGCGTCCTGAAGCTGCCGTCGAACCTGGTTGCCGTGGGTCTCATCTCGCCACCTGGTAAGCAAGTAGTGCTGAAGTTATAGTGTGTAGGCATGCCGGGGCACTAACAGTTTAGTTTTGCAGTGCACCCGCAAGTTGAACAAGCCGCTCAGAAGAAGATGAGTGAGGCGGCGGCGAAGCATGGCTCGGCTGCCGAGGGAAAGGGCAAGGAGCCGGAGGCAACCCCCCCACAGCCGCGGAGGCAAAAGACCGTGGCGTTGAAGCCCAGGGGTGCTGGCCGAGAGGAGCCCCCGTCGGGGTCCAGTATGGGTGTTCGGCCAAATGGGCCGCCGAAGCCGACGAGGCCCGATCCGCGGCAAGGTGCCGAGCAGGCGAAGAGTCCCGTCCTGGGACTGAAGCGGCCCCTCATCGGCGGACTGGACCAAGCCCGGGAGCGCCAGAGGAAGCTGAAGGCGGCGCGGCTTAGGCAGTCTCCTCCGGCGGCAGGGGTGTCGGAGGGGGAGGGCTCCGACCGTCGACGCAAGAGGGAGGCGGCCCTCAAGGCTCCCGAGGCGCCGATGGAGAAAACCAAGGAGGGCAGGGTGGAGGTGCCGCCGCCGGCCAAGGAAAGGGTGCCGAACAGCGTACCCGGTATTGCGGCCGTCTTCATGGATCCCGTGGAGACGGGGGAGGTTGTGAGGTCGGCAAGGCCCGGGGAGGCGTGGGTGCCGGTCACACAGCAGGTGCACAGGTCATTGGCGCCGGTTGTCAATGCTTTTGTGCTCGGCTCCCAGGTGACGCCGGCAGAGATGGAGCAGATCGGTACCGGCTCCCACCCGGGTCGGTTCGCGGCCCTGCTCGCCGAGCAAGCCCATGTAAGTAGTTGTGTGAGTTGGGTTTGGTTTTGGTTTGTATTGATTGGATATATGTTTGCTGACAAGTGTGCATGGTTCGGCAGTGCTTTGGGCAGACCTACGTGGCCCTGCAGAGGGCCTCCCGGCACATGCAGAGGATGGAGGCGGAGTTGGACGTGGCGGCAGAGGGAGGAGAGGCTACGTGCCCGGGAGAAAGAGGGTCACGCTGCGCGGAGGCGGGTTGCGGAGCTGGAGAAGGAACTCCAGCGGGAGAAGGCCCGGGCAGAGGCGGCCGAGAGGGGAATTGCGGACCGGGAGGAAACGGTGCACGCCTTCTCCCAGCAGCTGAACGAGCAGGAGAAAACCATGGGGGAGCTGCAGGGGGAAGTGGAGCGGCTGCGCGTCCTGCTATCTGCCGATTGGCAGAAGACCCTGGAGGACTTCATGGCGGACCCGGTGTATGCGAATCATCTCGACCTGGCGCTTGCCGAGGTGGAAGATGATTGCGTACAGCGGGTGTTGTACTTCAATCCAGGGGTCCCTCTCAACTTCCCGTGGCTGGATGAGCCACCCGTCTTGACCAAGACTTTCTCGCTGGACGGGCAATCGTCGAATGCCGAGGGCGAGCGGCCGGCTGGCGCGGAGAAAGCGGCAGAGGCGTCCACTGCCGACCAGGCTGAGGCGGCAGACGAGGAGGTGGTGGTGGTGGTGTGAGGCCGAGGGCCGCGTAGATAGTTTTTGTATGGTTTTTTTTTTGTAATCCGGGGGATGCCCCGTGTAGCATGTAGTTCGGATGTTTAAAGAGTAATAAAATTGTTCTTGGCAAAGTTGATATGTAGCACACTGGGCATTTTCTCTTTTTTTTTTTTGAAATGAGAACTGCCGATAGGCGAGTACTTGGCATTTTTGGCATATGTGTAGGCATGCCGATCCACGGTCATGACCATAAACCCAGACCGTACTGGGCGTAACCACCGAATAAAATTGTAATGAATGTTTTGCGGCGGTATGCAAAGTAGGTGCCGCGTTGGTCACCGGGAGTGCCGATCGGCACTGGTGAATAGGCCACGTTGTAGTTGAGTATGAGGCTAACACTTGGATTTATAAAAGAACATTGTGCCGGAAAGGCAAGTTCGACTGGAGATAGCCAAGTCGAATTACAGTAAAGCATAACGTAACGTACATGGGGTGTGTTCTAATTATGAAATAACTTGAGATGATCCGCGTGCCACGGGTGTGTAAGCAGACGTCCATCTGCAGTCTGAAGCTCATAGGTGCCTGGTCGACAAATTCGGGTCACGAGGTAGGGGCCCTCCCATGTGGGCCCGAGTGTCCCGTCAGCACGCTCCTTAGTGGCCAAGCTGACCTTGCGAAGGACCCAGTCACCGACCTGGAAACTGCGTTCGCGAACGCGAGAGTTGTAGTAGCGAGCAACTCGCTGTTTGTGTGCCAGGTTGCGGAGGGTGGCTTGGTCGCGGCTTTCCTCAATAAAGTTGAGATTTTGTGTGAGGAGCTCCGTATTCTCCTGTGGATCATAGGATAGGACTCGATAAGAGGTCTCTCCGATTTCCACGGGGACGACGGCTTCCGTCCCGAAAGTCAAGGCGAAGGGTGTCTCCTGTGTCGATGTCCTGTAGGATGTCCGGTAGGACCAGAGAACATCGGATAGGAGGTCGGACCATTGGCCTTTCGGGGTGTCGTGGAGTCGAGCCTTGAGGTTGTGTTTGATGAGCTTGTTTACGGCTTCCACCTGTCCGTTAGCCTGTGGATGTGCCACCGAGGCGAAGCAGAGCTGGATGCCATAGGTGTCGCAAAAGTGTCGGAAACGGGCAGAGTCGAACTGAGTGCCGTTGTCCGTGACGATCGTGTGGGGGATACCAAAGCGACAGATGATGTTCTGGTAAACAAAGCTCTCGACCTGGGCGGCCGTGATTGTTTTGAGGGGCTTTGCCTCGGCCCATTTAGTGAAATAATCCACTGCAACGATTGCGTGTTCGACGCCGCCCTTTCCTCGCGGCATGGGGCCGATGAGATCCAGACCCCATTGAGAGAAAGGCCAGGGGCTGAGCATGGGAGTAAGGCGCTCAGCGGGAGAATGAGGTACAGGGGCGCACCGTTGGCATGGGACGCACCGTTGGGTGATGGCTATAGAGTCGGCGCGCATTGTGGGCCAATAGTATCCCTGCCGGAAGGCTTTATGTGCGAGGGACCTGGGTCCGGAGTGGTTACCGCAGATTCCCTGGTGAATTTCTCGGAGCACCGCAATGCCCTGGTCCGTAAGGAGGCACTTGAGGAGGGGGGTGTCGAATCCCCGTCGGTATAGGTGGCCATGCGCCATGGTGTATCGTGCGGACCGGCGTTGGATGCGTCGGGCCTCGTTGCGGTTGGGCGGGAGTTCGGCCATGGTGAGGTACCGGACAATGGGGTCCATCCAAGAGGCTTCCTGTGTTGCGGCCAGGACTGGTTGCTCGTTTGTGCTTGGGGATGCCAAAAATTCGACGGGAACACGACGGCCTATCTTGTCGTCGATGGAGGAGGCCAGGCGGGCCAGGGCATCGGCGTGGCTGTTTTCCGACCGCGGTACCTGGATGATCTCGTAGCCGCGGAAGTGGCGGAGTAGGGACCGCACTTTTGCCAAGTATCGGGTCATGGAGGCGTCTTTGGCATCATAGAGGCTGTTGATCTGTCGGACAACGAGCTGGGAGTCGCTGTAAATCTGCAGCTGTTGTGCTTGGAGGTCGGTGGCCAAACGGAGGCCAGCAAGGAGGGCTTCGTACTCAGCTTCGTTGTTGGAGGCCTGGAACCCAAAACGCAACGCGTACTCCAGCCGTCCGTGGGTAGGCGTGCTGAGGACGAGGCCGGCGCCGGAGCCGGTATGGCAGGAGGACCCGTCCACGTAGAGAGTCCATATCGGTTTGGCGGGGTCCAAAGTGGACGGGGTTGACGACTTGCGGATAGGAGCGGCGGGTGCCGCGATGTTGGGGTCCGAAGTGTCAGGCATGTGCTGCGTTGTGTTGTAAGTGAACTCGGAAAGGAAGTCGGCGATGACCTGTCCTTTGACAGCCGGTCGCGGGGCGAAAGTGATATCGAACTCACTAAGCTCTACCGCCCACCTGATGAGCCGCCCCGAAGTGTCTGGCTTTTGGAGCACCTGGCGAAGGGGTTTGTTGGTGAGGACTAACATGGGATGTGCTTGAAAGTATGGGCGGAGGCGCCGGGCCGTCACAATGAGGGCAAAGGCCAACTTCTCCAGGTCGTTGTACCGGGTTTCTGCGTCCTGGAACGCCTTGCTGACATAGTACACTGGGAACTCCGCGTCGTCCCGACTGGTGACGAGGACGGAGCTGACAGCGGATGTGGAGACAGAAAGATAGACGGTGAGCCGTTCCCCGGTGGTAGGTCGGGTAAGTAGGGGCGCGGTGCTCATGTAAGTTTTGAGAGCCTCGAAGGCAGCGTCGCACGTCGCGTCCCAGTTGATGTGCCGGCCCTGGGTCTTCATGACCTTGAAGAATGGTAGACACTTGTCTGTCGCACGAGAGATGAACCGGGTGAGAGCGGCGATCCGGCCGGTAAGGGTTTGGACTTCCTTGAGTGTGCGCGGGGGCTTCATGTCCAGGATGGCCTTGATTTTTTCGGGGTTAGCCTCGATTCCCCGCTGGCTGATCATGTAGCCGAGGAATTTGCCAGAGCGGACACCGAAGACGCACTTGGCGGGGTTGAGCCGCATCTTGTATTGCTTCAGGACCTGGAACATCCTGTGGAGGTTAGGTACGTGCTGGTCGGCTGTCCGGCTCTTGACGAGCATATCGTCTACGTACACCTCCATGGTTTTGCCAATCTGATCCGCGAACATGAAGTTGACAAGCCGTTGGTAGGTGGCGCCGGCGTTCTTGAGCCCGAAGGGCATAACATTGTAGCAGTAGACTCCTAGATTGGTGCGGAAACTGGTGTGGATCTGGTCGTCGGGGTGCATCCGAATTTGGTTGTAGCCAGAGTACGCGTCCATGAAGCTGAGAAGTTCATGGCCAGCTGTGGCGTCGACCAAAAGATCGATCTTAGGAAGCGGGAAGCTATCCTTCGGGCAGGCTTTGTTGAGATCCGTGAAGTCGATGCACATCCGCCAGGCTCCGGAGGGTTTCTTGACGAGTACGACGTTTGCGACCCACGTGGCGTAAATGGCCTTGCGCACGAAGTGAATGGTGCTGAGCCGAACGATTTCTTCTTGCATGGCCAGCTGTCGTTCTGCGTCATAAGTCCGCTGCTTCTGGGTGACTGGTTTGAAGGAGGGGCTGATGTTAAGCCTGTGGCAGATGACGTCCGTGGAGATGCCAGGCATGTCGGCGTAGGACCAAGCAAAGACCTCGCTGTTGTCCCGGAGGAATTGGGTGAGTTGTGACCTGATTTCGGGAGCGAGGGTGCTTCCAATCTTCACTTGCCGCTCGGGGTTATGCGGGCAAAGGGTGACCAGCTCCGTATCCTCCACGGGGTGCGGCTGCGAGACAGTGGAGAGGTCGCGCGGGTCCTCGGGGGGACCTGCCCGCATTTGTTCAAGGAGCTCGGAGTCGACAGGGTCGGCCTCGTAAGCAGCCTCGGCGACGGTCATGGTCTCCCGCTTGTTGTATGGGTTGAGCTTTGTCAGGGCGGTCTGATAGCAGGAGCGGGCGGATTGTTGGTTACCGCGGACTTGGCCAGTGCCCATGACAGTCGGAAACTTCATGAGAAGGGCCCGGGTGGAGATGACGGCACTGAGCTGGTTGAGGAGTCCCCTTCCCAAAATGACGTTATAAGCAGTGGGGCAGTCGACTACCAGGAAGGTGGTGATGGCGGTTGCGATCTTGGGCGCGCTCCCCAGGGAGATAGGCAGGGAGATGGTGCCAAGGGGCATGACAGAATCGCCCGAGAAGCCGAGTAGCGGGGAACCAGCATGGGTGAGGTCCGTGGAGTTTATGCCCAACTGGTTGAAAGTGTCCATGAAGAGGACGTTCACAGAGCTACCCGTGTCCACCAGGATCCGCCCAACATCGAAATTGGCGATCTGAGCGCGGATGATCAATGGGTCATCGTGGGGAAAGATAACTCCCCGCTCTTCTTCTTCGGAGAAAGCGATGGGCGTCCATCCTGCCCGGGCGATCTTGGCCGCGCGTCCATCCGTGATGTTGAATATTTGGTGGTTGGATGTCGTGGCGCGCAAGAAGTTCTTCTTAGCCCGATTGGAGGTGCAGGAGGAAGAGATGGTAGGGCCCCCGCTGATCGTGTTGATCTGTGGCAGTCCCTGTCCGGGGCGTGCGTGTTGGAGGAACTGGTTGATCTTCCCCTCCCTTACGAGTGCTTCCACAATGTCGCGGAAAGCCACGCACTCGTCGATGGTATGGCCATTGAACTTGTGGTACTGGCAGTACAAGTTGGATTGGACGCCCGGGCGGGGGCCGGGTGGTCGTGCCCGTGGCTTGGGGATGGTGTCCTCGATGCTCATCAAGACGTTCTCGAGGGAGGTGTTCAGGATTGAATAGGTTTCGTACTTTGAGGCTGGCCCCGTGTAGGGTTTGCCTGCTTGGTGGTGGCCTGATCCCTGCCCCTTGTTGTGGTACTTGTCCCTCCCACGATGGTCATTGTTGTACGTCCCTTTCCGCTTAACGGAGTGTGAGTCAGATCGGTGATCTGTATGTGCGTTATTGGTCGGCGGAGGCGACCGTGCCTGCCGGTTACTGGGAGGTGGAGGGCGCGAGCCATTTACGTCAGGCCGGGATGCGACCTGGGGAGAGTTGAAGTGCTCCGCTTTGGCGTGTATTGCTGCCTGTCGCATGAGTTCGTTGTAATCGTCCCAGCCCTGGGTGAAGGCATGGTACTTGAAGGTGGACTCCCGCAGCCCGTTGCGGAAAGCGCGGTAGGCGGCCTTGTCGTCCGTCTCGTGGCATTTGGAGTATTCCAGGCTGAAACGTGCGGCGTATTGGCGTAGGGGCTCGCTATCTCCCTGCCGGAGGGTTCCCAAGTCTTCGGTTGTGAGCAGTCGATCCGTCTGGATCATGAACTGGTTCAGGAATACCGTGTGTAGGCGGTCGAACGAGTCGATAGACTGTGGTTCCAGGCGATAGAACCAATTGAGTGCGGCCCCAGTGAGGGTAGAGCTAAAAATCAAGCACTGCGCCTCGTCAGAGAGATTCCTGAAGGCGAGCGCTGAGTTGTAATTGTTGATATGGGTGTCTGGGTCGCCTTGTCCATTATATGGAGCAATTTTCAGGGGCTTGACCTCCGTCTCATGGCGGTACCGCATGATGCGGTCCGTGAAGGGACCAATGTTGGGCCGGGGTCTGGGCAGTGTCCCAACCTTGGGTCTGGCGGCCTCCAATTCCCGCACGCGCTGGAGGAGTTCCCGAATCACCTCGTTTGATTGGTCGGGTCGATCTGCCCCAATCGGGTGGTCGCCAATTGGATGATTTGCGCTGCCGCCTCTGGGCTTCTCGGGTTGTACCGGTCGCCGCCCGGACGAGGCCGTGGTTGAGCTGGCGTTATCCTCCGGCTGGTGCCTGCCGATCGGCGAGGAGGGATCACCCTGGGGCTGAGGGGAGAGCGGCGGGGGCTGTGTGGGTCGGCGTGCCGATCCAGATCGCGACCGGGCACCCTGGGATAGCACGGGAAGGGGCGGTTGCGCCTGGATGCGGGGGTCGTGAGTCGGGTAAGTCAGGCGATTAGCCGGGGCCTGTGTCTGTCTCTTGTCGAGCAGTTCGCGAGCGTCACGGTAGATCTGCGTTCCCGAGGGGACAGTTAGGTCGGTCTGGTGGAAGAGCAAGCGCCCGGAGGCCTCTGGCCGGCAGGTGTCACTGATCTCGACCCGGCAGGCGTCGAAACCCCGCCGACGCGACGCAGCGGCCAAGGCCCGTTTGGTTGCCTCCCGCTGTTCCTCCAATTCCTCGCGTGTAGATTGCAGGATGGCCAGGGTGCTTCCGTGCTGCTCCCCCCACACGTGGTTCTTGCTCTCGATGGCAGCATTGCTCTTCCTGAGTTCGGCAACCTCCGACCGGAGGGTTCTCAGCATCTCGAGCATGTCATCGGAAGGTAGGCCGGCTCGGGTTCGGTTGCGATCTCCCTGGGGTGTGTTGTTGAGCTCACCGTCATCCCGTTCGGCAGACATTGTTCGTCGGCAGCAGGTTGAGCAACGGTATGTGAGTGAGTGGGTGTTTACAATTCTTTCCCACAGACGGCGCCAATGTTTGATCCTGAAATGACCAACACGATGAGACCCGCTGGGGGTTCTGGGACCAGCCGCGTGGTGTTTCGGGTCCGCTGGGGCGTGGCCGTTCGGCGAGTATCCTGCAAGACTAGACACCGGTGTGGTGCCGGCCGAAGGGGCTCCGATGCCTAAGTTAGTATCTGAGTGCCGAGAGGCAAATAAATACAGTGCTCTGGATCGGTTCTTAGTGTCTTACCTTTGTGAAGGGTTTCGGGGTATTTATAGTAGCCATAACTGCGGTAGGTGGGCTACTGTTACGGGAGCAGGTGGTGCTTGATGGCTGGGAGCCGCCTGACAAGCCCTGGATATCCGGAGGAGCCGCCAGCTGGAGTCCCAACTTGCCTCCGTCAGGGAGTTGGTGTGACAGAGTTGGTTAGGTGACTGTCGCAACCAGCTGTCGTCTGTTCACTGTCAGGTGCCGAATGGCGGGTCTGCAGTGCGGTGCCGGTCGGCGGGCCGTGGGCCGTGAGGGTGCCGATCAGGCGATCGGTCGGCGGCCTTCCTGTCCTGGTGGGACCTGTGCTAGGGTGGTCGGTCGATATGGTATCAACAAGTTTCATAAACGTGATTTCGGGTCGGGGACCCTAAATGGATTTGTGATGTTTTATGGGAATTTCGGGCAGGGCCCATTGAGATGTTTTGAAATGGCTTTGTAAAACTGTTTTCCATATACCATCTTGATACAAGGATATGTGATGGACTCCTCCAAGTGTCTGGGACACTAGGGAAGTCACGGTACATTACCAGCAACAGGTCGTTATACTGAGCTACCGAACCATATAGTGACTCAGGAGCAGGATTGCTATAATTAGACGTTTGGGACGTTAGACATCTGGGATATCATAGATATTGACCCGGAGAGACCCCGGGTAGCACGCGTTGCTTATTACCCTGAGATATGACGTCTGAGACGTTAAGCGTCTGGGACGTTAGGCATCTGGGATGCCAAGGATGGTTATGTGGTAAATATGGATGATTGGATTCATGAAATGGTATTTCGATATTTGTGGATTTGTGGTTATGGATTTGGGCAGTGGCCCACTTGGTTTTGGATTTACAGATTTTGGTATTCTCCAGTTTTGGGCTGAGTTCCCACACTTGGTTTTGAGTTACGGTTTTTGGGCTAAGGCCCTAATGGTTCATTTGAGTAAATGTTTTTATTACTGATTTTGCGATGCATGCATACTTTTTAGTGAAGAGCATAAATATCTTTATGAAATGTGTTTTTATAAACTTATTAATTTTCGTCCACTCATAGTTCTTAATGGTTTCAATGCCCTTCAGGTTGATCACAGATGCAGGCTGTAGTAGAGACCGAGACATCGCACTCCTCCACTGATCCTAGAGCGCTCTAGGAGCCCCGTATGGGCTGAGTTATGTATTATCCCTTGTCTGACACTTTGTGTCAGACGGAAGCATGACACATCCTATGTTAATCTCCGAGGAATTGGGATGGGTAGTGTCAAGTGGTATTAGAGCGAGGTTGTCGCTATTCAGTAGTTCTTGTGGTACGTGCAGGTCGAGGATGTGATGTCTCTTCGTGGTCAGCCCGTTATCAACCTGATAGTAGGATGTCGGTTTGATAGTTTTTGGGTTTGAATAGTAGATAGAGAGTGATTGGCCCGATTCGCCATGCGTTAGCGTGATTTGACCCAAGTGGGGTTGTATGTGACGAACTAGTAATGTGGGACCATTGGTTCGGTCATGTTATGTTAGATGGTTATACTATTGGGAGTAGCTAGGTTCGGGGAACCCCATTTGAGTGATGGTTTGAGAATGTGAACCCTAGTGGTGATTGGTGGTGTGGGGAATGTTAGTACATTAGAGTTAGCTGACGAACTTAGTGGTGGAAGCCCAGTTCAGTTGATGGTAGGACTGGATTGATGTCTATACGATGACAAGACCGCAGGGTTAGTCAGATTATTGATTTTATTGTAGGGAGCAGTTGGGTTCAGAGGAACCCTAGGGTGTAAGTGTGGAACCCTAATTTATAATGGATGTATTGGAAAGGTGAACCTTGGTGGTGATTGATGAATTGGAATCGTGAGTCCGTAATAATTGTGGATTGGACGACTTTCCGAAGTCGTGGCGGTCAGTCGAGTCAAACCCCATAATTGTGACAGTTGGATTGGAACTTGTGCTTCAGAGAGCGGTTGAGGTCATGGATGACCATGTGGATGATTCTAATGAGTCTAGTCGAAACTATGGAGATTTGTTGGCCCGACACAAAATGAAATGATGGGATTCGATCCACGGGTACGGTTATGAGATAATATATGGAATCCCGAGTTGGACCGAGTAATAGTGTGATACGTGGATACAGATCTCGATAGCGATGACTGTTTGTCGACAAACGTGTGTAGATGGCTGGCTATCGAGGGTGGTGTGTGTAATGGTGGTAGTTGAGGATCGGGGGATATTCAGGAAACGTTCATTATCTTGTTGTGGGTTGTCAGAATGGTGGTACCCATAGTTGTGGGGTACGAGAGAGGTAGAGTTCTTTTAACCTGAGCGGAGATGTGGGGTTGGTTCTCGGTATGAGTAACGACTTGGGGTGGTTGGATTCGCACATTACGTGCTGGTGATTATGATGACGATGAACCACGAGTTGGGATGTGACTCCGTCGTGATGGGCATATGTTCGGTATCTGAGGTTCGGTAGTGGATGAGTTGGTCTGGACGGGATCCAGCAGGGATTGTGATGTGTTGGGATAAGCCCCAACAGTTATGAGAAGACAAAGTGATGAATGGATGAAAGAGGTACGATTGAGACACGAGGAGTTTTTGGATGACGTAGGGGAGATCATGGAAATTAGTGGATTCGGGGAGTTGTCGTTAACTCCGAAACTTGTGTGGTTATGTATTTCTAGTATCCCTAGGAAGTACAAAAAAATTATTGAAATTGGTAGAAGCCGAAGAGAATCAATGGTAGTATTGATGTGAGAGTTTGTGATTGCGAATAACATGGAGACCCGAGAGTTGAGTCTGTAAAGGTTGAGATGTGAGAACAAGATAGTAACGAATTACATACTTTTAGATGTGCATAAAGGGTGTTGAACGGACAAGAGGTCTGAGTAATAGATTGGTTACAAACACGTGGTTATCCGAGTGAGTTGAAGAATTGGGAAGTCCAATGGTTGGACTTGACATCTAGTTGGAAGCATATCTATTTCCAACATGGTTGGAACTTCAAAATAGAGTAGAGTTGTGATTGAGGAGGTGAGAGGAGTGTTTGTTTCAGCATTGGTGATGGGAATTCTGAAGTCATTAGGGGGAATTCTGAAGTCATTAGGGTGACTTCTTATTTTTCTACTCTTGGAAGACGATGGTTGTTGTCACTAGAACGTTGAGCGTGTATTGGTTGGTGGACCTGTTTTGTGTTTTGGGGTCATCGGGAGGAGTTGGGTATTTCGAGGTTAGGTGAATGAGATTTCTCATTTTTTGCTTGCTGGCATACGATGTTGGGTTACTTGGTGTGGTGGGTGCAGTGAGTTTGTGTTTGCACTCACGTAGGATGGATATTGATGTCATCGTCTTGAATCATCCTTGATTTTCCCTAGGTGGGATAACAAGGATCAAAATGAGGTAATTGGAGAGGACCCACAGTTTAGACGTGTTTCATTTTTGACTGAGTGTTTAGATGTGAAAATAGTTGAGGAGTGATGTGACTGACGAAGGATTCAAAGAGAGTGTAAGACCCTACGATCAGATTTCAGGTGGATTGTTAGCTAAGTCAGCATGTGTGGATCCTAGGTGGATCAGGATTATGATGTTGTGGACATTGGGAATTATGACAATCTAGGATCGTGATGTTACCAGTCGGGTGACGTGGTGATGGATCTGGATCGTGATCTTGTTGATCAGGTTAGGTGGAGAGTTTATTGGCTTGTCATGAATATTTGGATATGGGAATGTTGGGACTGAACTTCTTTTCGAAGTTAATCCGGTATGAGACAGTACTTGAGTGAGTTGAGGTGTTTACGATTTGGCTTGGGTATTTGACTTTGTGAATGAGTGGGTATCTGACGAGGTCGGATTTGGTCAACCTTAGATGTATGGATGGTGGGATTGGCTTCCCTATGGAGTAAATCGAATCTAATGTGTTAATCGAATGAGCAGGTAACTGATAGGTTCAGAGTTTGTGCGTCTCAGTACACGTGGGTAAGTTTGGATGCCCATTTGGTATGAATGGGTACGCCATGGTGGGCGTGAGTCAGATTGGTAAAGGTTGGAATTCGTGATTGGGAGTATACGTATTGATACTGGTTAGGTGACCAGGGGACTTGGAATGGACACAAAATTAGGAGTGTGTAGTCTGTCTCATGTGAGATTGGACTGATAGACTCCAGAGTTAAATCGTGATTGACTACGAACCATGTGATGGACTGGTTGAAGGATGGATTTATGTACCCTGTACGTTGTGCGAGGATCGATACTGGATAGACCGAGTGGTGCCTGGTGACGGTACATAGGATGTACCAGTGGTGTGTTGACACGACCCACCCCCAATTCCCAGGATTAAGGGCTAAGTCATGCTCCCGTCTAACTTACGTGTGACACAAAGGCTAAACCGTCGTCCAACCTCCATGTAACACGTAAGTTGGACAAGGGATACCAGGCCAAAATACCAAACTGACCTTCCAATATCCCAGAGTGCGCAAAATTTACTGTGGGTTGCGTGTGTGATGTCTCCGTCTCTCTAACAACAGCCCGCACCGCATCAAACTTGGAGGGTATCGAAAAACCAAAATACTTTGAGTGGACGAAATAAATAATACGTTTAGAAAACAGTTTATAAGAGAATACATTTATACCCTCCACAAAAAAACTAACGCATGCATATGAAAATTATTCCATAAAAGCATTTCATATCCAAGATAAGAAAACCATTTTCGAAAACCATAAATCAAAATCAAGTATGGGCACTCAGCCCAAAATCCATCAAATCCAAATCATCCGGGCCACAACCCAAAACATCTGAAAACTAGTGAAAATCGAACTGAAAACCATAATCAATCAATCTGCTGGATCTCAAGCGCGCTGAGTCTTTAAACTCAAAAAACATGTGCATCATCAAGCCTTCCCGGGATATCAACGAGTCTTTAAACTCAAAACACAATCAACAGGCCTCGGGGGATATCACAATAACCGAGTCTTTAAACTCAAAACATATCAATCCAGGGCTCTCCCCCGTCATCAAATAACCGAGTCTTTAAACTCAAAACCAGATCCAGCCATATCCGGGTCTTTAAATCCAAAACCAAGTATCAACGGGTCTTTAAACCTAAAACCAAGTAAAAATCATATAAAATCAAAAAATCCATCGAAAATCAACTTCCAAAACTAAATCCGTAATCCTCATTTGAAATCTCAATTCCAATCTGGAAATCACATCCATAATCCATTTCCAAATCCAAATTTGAAATCATCATTCCGTAGCTGGCATCCGGAATCATCATTCCGAACCCAAATCCAGAAATCCACTTTTCAAGTTCCACAACCGAATCCCGAATCATAATTTCGAAATCCGATTCCAAAACCCGAAATCACATTTATCGAAATTATTTTTATGAACAGGGCTTCAAGCCCGAAATCACTTTTCCAAAATCCATTATAAATAATTAAAACCAAATCATATTTCAAATTCCAAATCATAATAACATAACCATTATCAAATCATAGCACAAAACAATAATCTCGTAAAACGTGCAATTACGTAAATATCTTGAAATACGTGCAAAATCGTAATAACATATATCATAATCATAATCATAGCAATCACGTATAGAAAACATATAAAAACATTTATGCATGCATCATAAGTTAGAAAGCAAGTTCACTCACAGACCGTTTACGCCGCTACCTAGATACGCGTGCACTTATGCTTTCTCGGCTAATCCACTATCACTGGCTTTCCCGAACCTGTCCAAATCCCATAATAAGGTCACTAACTACTTCATTAAGCTTCTACTAAATTCCCATAATTTTCCCGACTTTTTAACTATTTTTAACCTAGCCTTTAAACCTTCGGACATCCCGAAACATATCGTGACAATGTCCGATCGATTCGAAACCAGTCCCAAAATGTTTGTTACATCGAATACTTTAAAAGTCATGTTGGAATCTTCCTCAAATACCGTGCCACGCGCCGATAATGTTCATTGTCTTCAAGCTTTGGTAAACCGGGTCAGACCGGTCGAGACCAACCCGGTCTAGACCCGAACTGGCGTGGGCGATTTCTTGGCATTTGTGGTCCGATTTTAGTCCTATTTAATCCAACAATTTCGTCCTTTCAATTTTAGTCCTTTTACATGTTCAAAACTTGAATCAAAGTCAGAAATATACCACCCTGATCGACGATCAAATTCCTGTTTTTCCTTCTATCTGTTTTCATGACTCTGGCCATCTCAAGCTACGGTTCCAGTCCCAACAGGTTCCTAACAACGTCCAAAACCTTACCTGATTAATCAATTTCAGTAAAAACCAACAAAACACAAATCGCTATTTTTAAACTAAAGCTCACCTTCCACGGGTTTCAAGGCCGCCGCCCACGGCAGGCCTCGAAACCGAGCTCAGTCGACTCACAGATCATCCTGCAACACCATCTCATTGACTGAATCGACCAAAGTCCATGAAAACAAGGTTTGCCAATTCAAGGGAAAAACAGGACGTCTCGGGTCTCTCTCTCCCCATTCACCGTCGTGGGCACCGTCGTGGTGACCACTCCTTTTGTCACATCACCATTTCTCATTTTCATTCTCCGACCGCGGGCAGAAGAGGACGTTTGAGGGGGTTGGGTTGGGTTTCACTCACACACACGTCCTCTGTTTCTCTGTTTTTCTCCCAAAATCGTGCAACCATTTTCCATTGGTAATTCTACTGGGCATAATCCCCAAGGCAGCCACATGTCCAAATCTAACTGGGCACAGATCCTAATGCATCAAAATGACCAAAATTGACAAGACCCATCCCGATTATCCCTCGATAACCGTGAAAGATCCTGCTCCCGTCTGACAATAACTCGAAAGTACCAAAAGTAGTTTCACATACATACATATAAAACATAACAAACGATAAACATTGTCAGACAAGGGATAGTTCAGTATTCCGAGACCGTTGACCTAGTCAACAAGTTTGCAGATCATAGGAAATATTTACAAGTAGGGATCAAAATCCTACGCTGCAAAGTGTCTGAGTACGCAACGGTCTGTTTATTCTTCTACCTCGATATTAGCCTCAGTACCTGTGCACTGGCCTGGAGGGCAAATAAAACATCAAAGGTGTGAGTCGACAAAAATCAAGTTTAGAAATACATTTATCAAAATATAGTCTTACCCTCCAGTTTTCACAAACATGCATGCATATCATAACTCATAAATCAAATAATTAAGATATGAATATAAATCTCAAACATCAATGAAAACATAGGATCCAGGTCCAATATAGAGTCACGTTATCCCTGCAACGCGTGCAAATCAATAGGCTCAAGGACCGCTCAAATCCCGAGCATCCGCCGCTGTGAACACATCACCAGCCGGCAATCCAGGTCGTCATGAACATATCACTGACTGACCTCCATATAATCCAGCACATCTGGTCTGAGTCGAGCCTCCATTGGCTGCACGACAACAGACCGTGGTACGTGACCTCTCCGGGGTAAACACTTCCTTCCTGGAGGCGAGCGTTATCTCCAGGGTTCATTTCGGGGGAAACATATTCCACACCGAACGCCCTCATATATCATCATCATAAAAATTAGTGAAAAGAGTTACATTTAATATCAAAACCATTATCAACATTCGTAAACCAGTTTCACGCAAATCTGTGCAATCACAATCTCAATTATAACATAAATCCATCAAATCTAGTGCCAAACTCATAATCCGAGTCAAAATCAAGCTCAAATCCTGGGCCTTCGCCCTAAAACAACAATATCAAGGGTTTCTCGAAAATCGTGCCCAAAAGCATATAAAATAATATAATATTCCCAAAATCCGAAAAGCATCATATCGAAACATTAATCATACCAAATCATTTCAAATCATATTATAAGGCATTTAAAATGTATATGCATGCATTCAGGGTAGAAAACAAAAGTCCACTCACACACCGTCCATATTGTTCAGTTTCAAGCTGTTCGTGTTCTTCCGACGTCCTGGAAGTATTCGGGCCTGTCAAACAAGTAATATGAGATTACTAACTTGTCACATAAGTCCCTGTACGAATTTCCTAATCGTCGGAATAAAATAATATTATTTTAAACGTAACCTATACGCTTCGGGTATGCAAAACTACTCTAAGTTCATATCTAATTAACCCGAAACCAACGCTAATAGGTCTGTATCATCGAGAGTATCAAAATTATTGTTGGACCCAAGGTGAGATTCACGGTCACGCGCCCTCACGCGCCTCCACAAGCGGCTGCGCGTGAAAGCCACGCGCCGTGAATAGTGCACTGCTACAATG
Organism: Prinsepia uniflora; assembly: GCA_032719365.1. Lineage (NCBI taxonomy): Eukaryota > Viridiplantae > Streptophyta > Magnoliopsida > Rosales > Rosaceae > Prinsepia > Prinsepia uniflora. Next base: position 41,472,702 of record CM064868.1, on the reverse strand, counting down.
CTTCTCCCTCACCCGTTTCTCTGATAAACGGGTCTGCAACCCACGATCAGACCCGGTGCAATCTCCTTCGATGCAGCCCTAATTTCGTCCATTCTTTCACTTATTAACATCAATTCAATCTAACTTACGATTCTGTAACTTCAATTTAATTAATTAAGCTCTAAAACTCCTCGACTCATGATGAACACCCAATGGGTCCTAATTCGGGTTCGACCCCAAATCGACCTGTTTCCTTCAATTGATCATACCAGAAGTATCCTAGGGCCATTATAAACACAATTATGAAGTCAATTTCACAATTCCTTACCTCCAAGTAATCGAACTCAAGCTCAAAGTTTCAAAGAAGTCGAAGGGTCTGTTCGTCACCAAATCTCCACCAATTTCCTTCCCAATCGATTCGGTTTGATGCGTTTAGCTCCCAGAAAGCTTAATATCACCTCAATTTCACACAAAACTGTCTCAGAAATTAAAATCGAGAATTAAGGTTTTGGGTGGTTTTTCGGGTATGTCCAGTATGGGTTTATCTGAGTTTTGTTCTATTTCCTTTCGGTTTTTCACTCCACAATTACGTTAATTGAGCACTCAATTTCACTTGGTTCTGTTGGTTTACTGATAATCGATCAAATGAAGGAGGATGTGTTCTTGTATTCTCTGTGTTCTTTCTCAGTCGAGTGTGGTGCTAATTATCTATAGTACAGATTAATTAATTTTATTAATTTGACACCAAGCACCCAAGTGCCACTAAGTGGGTGCTTAAGATAACAGATGTCACTAATTCAATTCAAATGAATTGAATCAGCATTCGAAACCATATAATAATAATCCTGATCACCGCCTAATTTAGGCCCATATAAAATTACCATTTTACCCTTGAGGTCACAAATGACCATTTTGCCCCTGAACTTCCCAGACCCATAACTTTGTCATACGAGCTCCATTTTCGACGTGCCACCTGTCTACGGATTCAATGTCTCGGGACCTACACAACGGTCCTCGATAAATGTACAAAAAGTATTTGAAACAAAAAGTCAACTTTTAGCCATATTCCTCCAAGGGTAAAAACGTCATTTTCACCTTATTTTAATATTTTACATTTTGTGGATTTTTTGGGGCGTTACAACCTTCCCCCCTTAGGAAATTTCGTCCCCGAAAGTTCACGGAAACAAGTACGGATACTGTTCTCGCATCTGAGCTTCGGGTTCCTGAGTAGCCACTTCTACCTTCTGATTTCTCCAAAGCACTTTCACTAGGGGAATTGTCTTTCGGCGGAGTACCTTATCCTTTCGATCTAAGATCTGCACAGGTTGTTCCTCAAAGCTTAGGTCTTCTCTGAGCTCAATCGGTTTCTCTTCTAATACATGGGAATCATCATACACATATTTCCGCAGCATTGACACATGTAAGACATTATGGACTCTGGAAAGCTCCGATGGTAATGCTAGTCGGTAAGCAACTCGGCCAATCTGCTCGATAATCTCATAAGGTCCGATGAAACGGGGGCTTAATTTCCCGCGCCTGCCAAACCGTACTATACCTTTCCAAGGGGATAACTTCAGGAAAACCCAATCTCCCACTGCAAATTCAAGATCCCTGATTCGCCGATCCACGTAGCTCTATTGCCTGTCCTGGGCTGCCTTGAGTCTATCCTGGATGAGCTTAACTTTCTCCGTTGTCAGATCAATCAATTCGGACTTAGACAATTTTCTTTCGCCCACTTCTGTCCAACACAAAGGGGTTCTGCACTGGCGTCCATATAAGGCTTCATAAGGTGCCATTCCAATACTTGCTTGCTACCTGTTATTATAAGCAAATTCCATTAATGGCAAATGTGACTCCCAAGTACCCTGGAATTGCAGAACACATGCCCTCATCATATCTTCCAAGGTCTGGATGGTCCGTAAACAGTCGGCAGGTCTCACCGTATAGATAATGTCTCCTGGTGGACATCCCATGATCTCAAAAATCCTTTCAACTGTGTAACCCACTCATAAGCCTCATCTGGGTTAGTCTGACCCGTAAAACTCGTGGCCCCCAAACGTTGAGCTCTCTCTACGTCTGGACCCTCCATCTCTTCGCCAGGCTGTGCACGAGGCTCGCGTCGCGGAGGCATATTGAGGTATCTGTACGTAAAACAGATTAGTTAACCAGACATGCACACAATGTGCAAGACTCAGACTGCAACCTAGTGCTCTGATACCAATTTGACAAGACCCATCTCGATTATCCCTCGATAACCGTGAAAGATCCTGCTCCCGTCTGACAATAACTCGAAAGTACCAAAAGTAGTTTCACATACATACATATAAAACATAATAAACGATAAACATTGTCAGACAAGGGATAGTTCAGTATTCCGAGACCGTTGACCTAGTCAACAGGTTTACAGAGCATAGGAAATATTTACAAGTAGGGATCAAAATCCTACGCTGCAAAGTGTCTGAGTACGCAACGGTCTATTTATTTCTCTGCCTCGATATTAGCCTCAGTACCTGTGCACTGGCCTTGAGGGCAAATAAAACATCAAAGGTGTGAGTGGACAAAAATCAAGTTTAGAAATACATTTATCAAAATATAGTCTTACCCTCCAGTTTTCACAAACATGCATGCATATCATAACTCATAAATCAAATAATTAAGATATGAATATAAATCTCAAACATCAATGAAAACATAGGATCCAGGTCCAATATAGAGTCACGTTATCCCTGCAACGCGTGCAAATCAATAGGCTCAAGGACCGCTCAAATCCCGAGCATCCGCCGCTGTGAACACATCACCAGCCGGCAATCCAGGTCGTCATGAACATATCACTGACTGACCTCCATATAATCCAGCACATCTGGTCTGAGTCGAGCCTCCATTGGCTGCAAGACAACAGACCGTGCTACGTGACCTCTCCGGGGTAAACACTTCCATCCCGGAGGCAAGCGTTATCTCCAGGGTTCATTTCGGGGGAAACATATTCCCCACCGAAAGCCCTCATATATCATCATCATAAAAATCAGTGAAAACAGTTACATTTAATATCAAAACCATTATCAACATTCGTAAACCAGTTTCACGCAAATCTGTGCAATCACAATCTCAATTATAACATAAATCCATCAAATCTAGTGCCAGACACATAATTCGAGTCAAAATCAAGCTCAAATCCTGGGCCTTCGCCCTAAAACAACAATATCAAGGGTTTCTCGAAAATCGTGCCCAAAAGCATATAAAATAATATAATATTCCCAAAATCCGAAAAGCATCATATCGAAACATTAATCATACCAAATCATTTCAAATCATATTATAAGGCATTTAAAATGTATATGCATGCATTCAGGGTAGAAAACAAAAGTCCACTCACACACCGTCCATATTGTTCAGTTTCAAGCTGTTCGTGTTTTTCCGACGTCCTGGAAGTATTCGGGCCTGTCAAACAAGTAATATGAGATTACTAACTTGTCACATAAGTCCCTGTATGAATTTCCTAATCGTCGGAATAAAATAATATTATTTTAAACGTAACCTATACGCTTCGGGTATGCAAAACTACTCTAAGTTCATATCCGATTGACCCGAAACCAACGCTAATAGGTCTGTATCATCGAGAGTATCAAAATTATTGTTGGACCCAAGGTGAGATTCACGGTCACGCGCCCTCACGCGCCTCCACAAGCGGCTGCGCGTGAAAGCCACGCGCCGTGAACAGTGCATTGCTACAGTGCTTCTCCCTCACCCGTTTCTCTGATAAACGGGTCTGCAACCCGCGATCACACCCGGTGCAATCTCTTTCGATTCAGCCCTAATTTCATCCATTCTTTCACTTATTAACATCAATTCAAACTAACTTACGATTCTGTAACTTCAATTTAATCAATTAAGCTCTAAAACTCCTCGACTCAAGATGAACACCCGACGGGTCCTAATTCGGGTTCGACCCCAAATCGACCTGTTTCCTTCAATTGATCATACAAGAAGTATCCTAGGGCCATTATAAACACAATTATGAAGTCAATTTCACAATTCCTTACCTCCAAGTAATCGAACTCAAGCTCAAAGTTTCAAAGAAGTCGAAGGGTCTGTTCGTCACCAAATCTCCACCAATTTCCTTCCCAATCGATTCGGTTTGATGCGTTTAGCTCCCAGAAATCTTAATATCACCTCAATTTCACACAAAACTGTCTCAGAAATTAAAATCGAGAATTAAGGTTTTGGGTAGTTTTTCGGGTATGTCCAGTATGGGTTTATCTGAATTTTGTTCTATTTCCTTTCGGTTTTTCACTCCACAATTACGTTAATTGAGCACTCAATTTCACTTGGTTCCGTTGGTTTGCTGATAATCGATAAAATCAAAGGAGGATGTGTTCTTGTATTCTCTTTGTTCTTTCTCAGTCGAGTGTAGTGCTAATTATCTACAGTACAGATTAATTAATTTTATTAATTTGACACCAAGCACCCAAGTGCCACTAAGTGGGTGCTTAAGATAATAAATGTCACTAATTCAATTCAAATGAATTGAATCAGCATTTGAAACCATATAATAATAATCCTGGTCACTGTCTAATTTAGGCCCATATAAAATTACCATTTTACCCTTGAGGTCACAAATGACCATTTTGCCCCTGAACTTCCCAGACCCATAACTTTGTCATACGAGCTCCGTTTTCGACGTGCCACCTGTCTACTGATTCAGCGTCTCGGGACCTACACAGCGGTCCTCGACAAATGTACAAAAAGTCTTTGAAACAAAAAGTCAACTTTTAGCCATATTCCTCCAAGGGTAAAAACGTCATTTTCACATTATTTTAATATTTTACATTTTGTGGATTTTTCGGGGCGTTACAAAAATGCCCTTGCCTTCACAAATTACCATTTTGCCCCTCGCACGTTTAGACCAATAACTGAAACGTCCGAAGTCCAATGACAACGTGCCGCTTATACTCAGGGGATTGAGACCTACCTAATGGTCCTCAAATTACGAGAAAAATCCATGTCGTATGAAAAGTTAACGGTTTGTCCTTTTTTTAACCAAATTACCAAAATACCCCTTACCTGCTGAACGTCATAACTTCTTCCTCGAATGTTGGAATCGGACGTGCCACCTGTCTATGAACTCGTCACGTCCTGAACTACGTCACAATCAACGGTCAAAATCCATTTGACCACCCTAACTAAAAGTCAACCTTTTGCCCATTTTAGGGGCAACACCATTATTTCACACCGTCCGTCCGAGATCACCCAACTAATCACCGATTAACTTCACTAATCCTTCATTAAGTACTAATCTAATCTCTGTTTCCGAGACGGGTCGTTACATGTGTGGTCGAACGTGTTGGTAATCAACTTAGTTCCGATATCATTGGATTGGTTGTGATCGTGGACTAAACATTGAATACTGTGCGCTGGGCCAGAGAGTTTGTGACGGGTTCAGTGATTGTATGAGCAGGCGCTCAAAGTCATGGATGGCTAATGGAACCCTAGTGTTGGGATGTGGTATCACTACTGGGCAGGTATTCGATGAGGTCTAATTACATACAGGTCGAGTGAGATGTTGGTATACGTATACTCAAGTTGAGTGAGTAGGTGGTTGGTGTAACCACAGGTTGTTTTGCGTGGATCAGCTGCTCTGTGACTCTCACTAATAATAGCATGGATTATGATGAAATTTTGGTACGAGGTACCTTGGTGTGACTCTAGAGTGAGTCAGGGTGTGTCGGTGATTGGAATTGTAACCATGGAGCCATGGGTGCCAGTTGAGTGCTATATTTTGGAGCGTGTAATGTTGACATGGTAAAATTCAGGAAATGGAGAGAAATTGTGAGATTGGGTAACTCTTGATGCGGGAGAGATGTCAGTTTGATTTGTGACTAGCAAGTGATGATAGTTTAGCTGGGTGTGTCAGCGTGAATTGTTGAGTGAGATTTAGTGACTCCCAGTGCGAGTGAATGTCAGAGTGGATTGGTGCTTGAGAAGAACCGTCAAGCTGAATGTGTCAGCTAAATGTGTCAGAGTAATGGTAGAATTGTCAAGCGGTATCAACTTGGAATGTGTGATCACTTTCAATCGAAGTGGTTGAGTGTAGACGATGCGAAGTGAGTATTAGTGGAACGTCTGGGTGCAAATAAGTTTTGTTCTGGTTAGTGGGTGTACAAGTTTACACATGTTGTGAGAACGAATTGTTTTTCCATGAGGTCGATGTGGAATAAGAATAGTTTGAATTTTGATGACGAAATTATTTAAGGGGGAAAGGTTGTAACGACCCGTCTCGAATTCCGAGATTTGATTAGCGACTAATAGAGGATTAGTGAGATTAATCGGTGATTAGTTGAGCGGAATCGGACGGACGATGTGAAATGACCATTTTACCCCTAGATTGGGTAAAATGTTAACTATTGACTTGGGGAGTCAAACGTACGAGGACCGATGACCGTGACGTAGATCGGGACATCACGAGTCCGTAGACAGGCGCCACGTTGAAATCGGAGGTTTGACGAAGAAGTTATGGGTCTAAAACGAAAAACGACACTATTGACGAAGAAGTTATGGGTCTAAAACGAAGAAGTTATGGGAACCTTCTGGAAGGAACCACCAGATGGGTGACAAGTGTCACTCATCTGATTGGCCCATTCCCCCACATGATGGATATTTTCCTTCCCCCATCACGATCGATCATTTTCTTTTCTCCCTAAACCAAACCCGTTCAAACCCATGTCCATAGCCCCTTCAATATTCATTTTCTGGGCCTGAGATATGAACGAAAGTGAGTGAGGGAGGTGAGAAGAGAAGAATGGTGGCCACGGCTTGCACCGTCGTGGATGGTGGTCGGAGAATCCATGGAAGGTGAGTTTTGTGTTCAAAATTGGAAATCTAGTTTTGAGTGGTTGTTGATTGGTTTTGTTAATGCAGAAGTGTTTTGGAGGTTTCCAGGAGACTAATGAACTTGGAGTGGAGGCCATTGGTGGCTGGAAGCTTGGGGAACCGATGGGGAGGTTGACCAGTTCAAGATTTTAGTTCGAAAGGTACGGTTTTTAGTTTTGGTTTTCCAGTTTTGAACCCAAAAATTGATTAGGAATGTTTAGAGGATGGATTAGGAGAAATGTGGGATGAAAATGGATTGAGGAAGGGGTCAAATTTGACCCGAACCAGTGACGCCGGTCCAGTTGGACCGGCCAAACCAACCGAACAGAACCAGACCGGTCTGCTGAAGGTCAAGGATGATGAACAGTCCCCCGCGCGTGGGGGCGTCTGAGGGGCCTTTTGGGGAAACTTTCAACATGTGAAATCATCTATTCGATGTAACGAACATTTTGGGACTGGTTTTGTGTCGATCGAACATCTTTTCGATATGTTTCGGGGTGTCCAAAGGTTTAGGATCGAGTTTGTAAATAGTTAAAAATTCGATAAAATTACGAGACTTTAATGGGAGGTTAATGAAAAGGTTAGTAACCCTCTAGTATGATTTCGACAGGGTTGGAAGTCCCGGCGATATTGGTGTGGCCCGGGAGGGCTTATGACACGAGCATCTAGGCGGTAGGTTAGGACAGTCTGTGAGTGGACTTCGTTTTCTAAACTGTGATGCATGCATAACTATTTTATATGTTTTACATACGTGATTTCTATGATGATGTTTGTGGCACTGGTGGTTTACATGATTGCAAGTATTTCGAGGTAATTCCGTATTTACACGTATTTCGAGGTTTACGAGCTTATACTATTTCTATGTGATTGTGAGTTTAATAATTGTTCTATGATACAATTTTGGTTTTGGAAAGATGAACTCGGGCGTGAGACCCATTTGAATTATGTGATCGGGCTAGGGGCCTAGTTGGTTTGCGAAATCGGGCTGAGAACCTTTTGAGTTATGTGATCGGACCAGGGGTCCAGTGGTTTACAAAATCGGGCATGAGGCCCAGTTGAGTTTTATAAATGTGATTTCGCGTCTAGGACCCTATGTTTGATAAACTTGATTTCGGGTCAGGGACCCTAAATGGATTTGTGATGTTTTATGGGAATTTCGGGTAGGGCCCATTGAGATGTTTTGAAATGGATTTGTAAAACTGTTTTCCATATACCATCTTGATACGAGGATATGTGATGGTCTCCTCCAGGTGTCTGGGACACTGGGGAAGTCATGGTGCATTGCATGCGAGGGGTCATTATACGGAGCTACCGAACAGTATAGTGACTCAGGAGCAAGATTGCTATGATTAGACGTCTAGGACGTCAAGCATCTGGGATGTGAAAGATATTGACCCAGAGAGACCCTGGGTAGCACACGTTGCTTATTACCGTGAGATATGACGTCTGAGACGTCAAGCGTCTGGGACGCTAGGTATCTAGGATGCCGATGATGGTTATGTGGTAAATCTGGATTATTGGATTCATGAAATGGTATTTCGGTATTTGGGGATTTGTGGTTATGGATTTGGGCAATGGCCCACTTGGTTTTGGATTTACGAATTTTGGTATTGTACAGTTTTGGGCTAAATTCCTACACTTGGTTTTTAGTTACGGTTTTTGGGCTAAGGCCCTGATGGTTCATTTGAGTAAATGTTTTGATTATTGATTTTGCGATGTATGCATACTTTTTAGTGAAGGACATAAATATCTTTATGAAATGTGTTTTTATAAACTTAATGATTTTCGTCCACTCACAGTTCTTAATGGTTTTAATGCCCTTCAGGTTGATCACAGATGCGAGCTGTAGCAGAGACTGAGACATTGCGCTCCTCCACCGATCCTAGCGCGCTCTGGGAGCCTTGTATGGGCTGAGGTATGTATTATCCCTTGTCTGACACTTCGTGTCAGACGGGAGCATGACACATCTCACGTTAATCCCCGGGCGATTGGGATGGGTCATGTCAAAATTGGACTTTTGGCACTAGGAAACAATGAAGCAGTAGATAAAAGAATTTTGGTGCCAAATAGGGTGCTCATATGATCTCCCTCTTTGACTTCACCAAAATAGAAGAAAAGACAGGGAAAAAAATAAAGAAAAAGAAGAAAAAGAAAGTAGAAGAAGAGTAAGCTTCATTGGAGATGGCATCGTCATCTTCATCAATTGGAGAGAGGAATTTCACGACATTGAAGCAATGCAAGTGTGGTGGATTGATTAAACCACACACTTCATGGACTTATCTGAATCCTGGAGGACGGTTTGAAGCTTGCAAGATAAAGCATGTAAAAAACAGTTTTTTAATTTTTTTTTGTGCGTTGTTTTTTGGTTATATTATTGACATTGAGTATGCAAAATAATCAGAACAAGAAGGAGATATGGCATTTTTGGGAGTAAGTCGACAAAGAAACTTACCCAAGAGGAAAGGAGGTTCTACCTAAATTGATTAAAAGATTAATGGAATTGAAAATGAGGTCAATACACTGCAAAAAAAGAAGATACAAGAAAAAAGATTACGATTTTTGGAATACGAAAAGAAATAATTAAAGTGCCAAGTGGAGAATTAAGGAAGTAAGCAACGACTTTTGGTATTCGGACCTTGGATATGAAGAAATAGATTAAAAAAATTGTACAGGACTGCTTATATCATGGTTCATAGTGCTATTGTTATTCATGTTGGTGGTGAAGTTGGTGTTTTGATCGACGTAGAAGGCATTTGAAAGTAATTTCAAAGGGCATTTGTTGTTCTTGATGTTTGTTGTAATTTTTTGTTCTTATTTTTGGTGTTTTAGTTATGTGTTTTATGAAAGACTTATGGAAATGAAGTTTCAATGAATTGCATCTACTTGTACCAAAGCATTATTTAACAATTCCATGACTTCATTGAAGAGAAACCAAAAGTAGCCCCAAAATGTTCAATTCTAATGACAAGGGATTACAATCACAAGATGCATAACAAAAAAAATAGCACCAAAGTGTTCAATGAAAAAGATTACAATCTCAAGCAATTACAATGCCAAAGTTTTTTAAAGTACAAGATTACAATCTCAGGAGATTACAAAAGTAAAATTGAAGGTCTTCATATTTTTCATGGTATATGCATCTTTACTTGAACATTATTCGGGGAGGTGTCCTTAACATGGGTTGCGATGATGATTTTGCCTTAAAAAGTGTGTATGGTCGGGATGCAGATTGTGATGGTTTTCTAGAAAAGGATAGTTTTAAGCACTCATAGCAGATTTCCAATCAGTTAAACAGATTTCCAAGACAACAGTATACACGTATAGATTTCCAAGACTAGCAGATTTCCCTAATATAATCTTCCATTATGTCAAGACAGAGTATACATAGCCAGATTTCCAATTAGTTTAAGCACACATATAGATTTCCAAGAGTAGTAGATTTCCCTAACATAATCTTCTATTATGTCAAGATAGAGTATACACAGCTAGATTTCCAATTAGTTTAAGCACACATTCATACTTCTAAGAGTATTAGATTTCCCAAATATAATCTCCCATTATGTCAAGATAGACTATACACAACCAGATTTCCAATCTGTTTAAGCACACATAGCATATTTCCAAGACAGAGTATACACATAATATGAAGATGCATAAAATTATAACACATTATTTAATGACATAGCCTACTTACTTTTTAGTTCTACGCATTTTTGATACACTAGCTGACTCTAATGCAGCAATTGATATACGTGACTAGTTGTGATAAAGTTTCTTTGTTCATCCTTGATGTCCTTCTTCCTTATCCTCGTAATCTCCCTCTTCCCTTCCCTTCACTAGTGTTGGCAGGCTGGTACTAGAAATAATTATGAGGGAATAAAGTAATAAATGTTTCAAATACAAATATGAACAACATATTTGATGATGAGATATATTTAATATCATACCTGAGATGGAGATTGAGACGCTCGTTAGTGCCCGCTTTTATTATGAGCTTCTTGGCCACATATAGAGCATCTCATCTCGCTCCATATTTTCCTCAACCTAGCTAGATGTGGATTGTATTTTGGTGGCATAAAGTTAGCAGGAATTGGAGCATGTAAGACCCGTGTCCTGGAGGGAACGGTGAATAATCCCACATTCCTGCGAGGGGAATGGTCTAGGAGGGGAATGGTGGTGTGCCTTAAAGGTGTAGGCACACACCTATCTAGCACAAGGCCTTTTGAGAGCTCAGTGGATTTGGGTTCGGTTGGAACTCCAAAGTTAAGCGTGTTGAGGATCGTGCAATTCCATGATGGGTGACCCCTTGGGAGGTTGCACCGTGAGCTCCCAAAAATAAAACCTTGAGGACGAGGATGCCCAAAGCGGATAATATCGTGCTAGAGTTGGGTCCTGATCGAGGAGGGTCGGGTCCTAACAGAATGGTATCAAAGCCAGACCCCGACCGGGAAGTCTACTAGCGAGGACGCTGGGCCCTAAGGGGGGTGGATTGTAAGACCCGTGCACTGAAGGGAACGATGAACGATCTCACATTCCTGCGAGGGGAATGTTCTGGGAGGGGAATGGTGGTGTGCCGTAAAAGGTGTAGGGACACACCTATCTAGCACGAGGCCTTTTTGGAGCTTAGTGGCTTTGGGTTCGGTTGGAACTCCAAAGTTAAGCGAGTTGAGGATGGTGCAATTCCATGATGGGTGATCCCCTAGGAAGTTGCACCATAAGCTCTCGAAAACAAAACTGTGAGGGCGAAGAGGCCCGAAGCAGACAATATCGTGTTAGAGTTGGGTCCTGGCAGAAAAAAAAATTTGGACCATTTCTCGATTTATGCGTGTCATCCTTGCGCAGGGCCATGCCAATCTTCTCTATATCGTTCCAATTTTATCGGATGTCCCCGTGAACGATCCCACATTCCTGCGAGGGGAATGGTCTGGGAGGGGAATGGTGGTGTGCCTTAAAGGTGTAGGCACACACCTATCTAGCACAAAGCCTTTTGGGAGCTCAGTGGCTTTGGATTTGGTTGGAACTCCAAAGTTAAGCGAGTTGAGAATGGTGCAATTCCATAATGGGTGAGCCCTGGGAAGTTACACCATGAGCTCCCGAAAACAAAATCGTGAGGGCGAAGAGGCCCAAAGCGGACAATATCATGCTAGAGTTGGGTCCTGGCCGAGGAAGGTCGGGTCCTAAGAGAATGGTATCAGAGCTAGACACCGACCAAGAAGTGTGTCAGCGAGGACGCCGGGCCCTAAGGGGGGGTGGATTGTAAGACCCGTGTTCTGAAGGGAACGGTGAACGATCCCACATTCCTGCGAGGGGAATACTCTGGAGAGGAATGGTGGTGTGCCTTAAAGGTGTAGGCACACACCTATCTAGCACGAGGCCTTTTGGGAGCTCAGTGGCTTTGGGTTCGGTTAGAATTCCAAAGTTAAGCGAGTTGAGAATGGTGCAATTCCATGATGGGTGACCTCCTGGGAAGTTGCACCGTGAACTCCCGAAAACAAAACCGTGAAGACGAGGAGGCCCAAAGCGGGCAATATAATGCTAGAGTTGGGTCCTGACTGAGGAGGGTAGGGTCTTGACAGAGCAGGCATCTTAATCTCAACAACTTCTCTTCTTCTTGTCTTTTTGGGTCTTCCAGGTTGCTACTTGTAAGCTGGAGGTAGTATGAGAGCCAATTTTGTTTTATCACATTGGTCTGAGGAGAAAACTGAGTATACCATTGGATTGTAAGCCTTCAAATATGCCTCATGCTTATAGCTATTATCAACATAGTCATAAATGTTATGTTGTACATGCGTTCAATATCCAGGAAATTGCATGTGAGCAAGGAATTCCACACAAATTCCATCTTATATATGAAGAAGTCTTCTTTATCAAGTCCACAACAAATTCAGCACCATATAAATGTGTCACTTAGTATATGCCATCTCCTGCAACCCTAGAAATACACTAGTTCTACCCATGCATGTTCTGCTCTAATACCTTGAACGCCCTAGCACCAACTGGATTCCTCCAACCTCTGCCAGCAATCCTTCTATTAGCCATCCTCAACATCAAACAAGTTCTTATTTTCTCAAGGCATGTTAAAATGGGCTTATCCTAGTTTGGAGTGCTCTTGAACTTATTTGAAAACCTCTCTAACATCTATCTAGAATTAGCATATTTGATCTTATCAACCCTTGAACATTCATGCTCTAAATGAAGCATCTTGATTGCAAATGTCTCTTGAACTTTATCAATCTTGGAACCTAGTATAACAAAAGGGCACACATTCCCATTCCCTACACACTTTACTCTAACTCTTCTTTTGTCATTCTTGGCTAGCACAACTTTCTTCCTATGAACAATGGCATACTCTTATACATATGCCTTAAATTCTTTCCTACTAGTAAATTTCATGCCCAATCTGAATTATGGATTTCTAAAATCTGCTACTCGTTTTTATTGCTTCATAGAGATAGTTTTCTGTGATATCTTTGTGGACCTCTTCCTCATTGTTGTTGTTGTTTGTTCTGCAACTTCATTATCATTGTTTGATTGGAAAGCCTCACTATCTTCACCACTTGAAGTTATATCCCCTTTCTGATTTGCAGAGGGAACCAAATCTGCATTTATTGTAGTGCTGTCTTCATTACTTCCTACTTGATTCTACAAACCAGGATCTTCATTGCGTGTTGCTTGTTTCTACAAACTAGGATCTTCATTGCCTCTGCCAGGGTCATGTTAAGAGCCTTCATGATACAATTCACTATCACCAACTATAACGACCCATCCTGAATTATTGGGATTACTTAAGACTTAATGACGGATTAGCCTCGCTAATCGGGGATTAGGCCAGGATTAACGGACATTCGGTGCAAAATGACGACTTTGCCCCTAGAATGGGCTAAACGTAGACTCTTTGTTCAGGAGGTCAAATGGACTTTGACCAATGACTGTGACGTAGTTCGGGACATCACGAGTTCATAGACAAGGGGCGTTCCCGATTCCGACGTTCGAGGAAGAAGTTATGACGTTTAGAAGTTCGGGGGTACTTTGATAATTTGGTTGAAAGGGGGCAAAGAGTTTACTTTTGACCCGGGAAGTCCGATGGCCCAGGACTGAGGATCGTTACGTAGATCGAGATGATACGAATCCGTAGATAGGCGGCACATCAAATTTGAACGTTCGACGAAAAAGTTATGCTTCACAGAAGTTTGAGGGAACTATTTGAACGACACATTTTACGAGACAAAAAGAGGAATTATCTTTTGTGTGGGGCCCAGATATTTTGGCAGGCCCAATGGATGAGTGACAAATTTCACCCATCCATTGCCCACCTTCCCACATACATGCATCTATCATTCCCTTGTTTCATTCATCCAAATGAACCCGATCTCACAACCCACCCCCTTTACCTTGCTGATCGACTATGAGCCTAGAGGGCCTGAGATGGAGACCGTGAGGGATGAAGATGGTGGATAAGGGGCTGTCTGAGTCACCGTGGATGGCGGAGGGCCCTGTGTAGAGGTAATAACCCGATTACCCGATTAGACCCAAATTTCCATTTATTTCTATTTGAACGTTAGGGCTAGTTTGAGTTCATTGGGACATGATTATTGGGTTGTTAGGAAGATAATATGATGGCTTTGATGGTGGTTCACGGCTGAGGAAGCCCATGGGGTGATCGGGAAATATAAACGGTGAGGGACACATTGAACCCGTGGGTTTCAGTAGGTTTCTAGGTGTTTTGATTTCATAAACAGGTTCCTAGGACCAAAATAGGAAGATCGGAATTGAAAAGGAAGAAATTGGACGAAAAATGAAGAAATGAGAGCCCTGGACTGGTCATACCGGTCAAGTTAGATCGGCGGTACAGAGTTGGACCGGACCGGCTGGTTCGGATCGGTTTGACCGAGGTTGTTGGTGATTGAACAGTGGGCGTGTGAGCCCACGCGCAGGACCCTTCGGGCGGAACGTGGCAGCACATGGAACCCGTTTTGGGGATTTCTTCAACACATGAAATCATCTTTTTCATGTAACAAACATTTTGGGACTGGTTTCGTATCGATCTGACATCGTTTGGATATAGTTCGGGATGTCCAAAGGTTTAGGATCGACTTTAAAAATAGTTAAAAATTCTAGAAAATTACGGGGCTTTAGTGAGGGGTTATTTAAGTAGTTAGTAACCCTCTAAATTAATTTAGACGGGTTCGGGAATCCCGGAGGTGACGATTGGCCCGGGAGAGGCATATGGCATGCGTATCGAGGTACGACATCGGACGGTCTATGAGTGGACCTTTATTTCGAAATTGATTCACGCATAAATGTTTTATAATTGTTTTTGAACATGCTTTGTGAAGCCATGAGTGCATTTGTTTGTGGTAGCCTAGGATTTACGTATTTGCACGTATTTTGAGATTTCTGGTTTTATACGATGCTTATACGTGCTAAGTTTTCAATGGGGGTTTAATGAATGGATTTTGGATTTTGGAAATATGAACTCGGGCATGAGGCCCATTTGATTTACAAACTCTTGGACAGTCCATTTGATTTGACGAGGAATCGGACCGAGAGTCCATTTGAGTTATACGATCGGGCCGAAGGTCCTAGTGGTTTACGAATCCGGGCTTGAGGCCCTTTTGGTTGTAATATCATACTTGAAGCCCCGCTGACTGTAGTGTCGGGCTTGAGGCCCTATTGGTTGTGAAATTGGGCTTAAGGCCCCGTTGAGTTATGGTTTCAAGCTTGAGACCCAGTTATTCGTGATATCGGGCTAGAGGCCCAGTTGATTGTAACATCGGGCTTGAGTCCCAGTTCGGTTTGTGAAATGAGAATTCGGGCATTAGACCCTATTGAACTGTGGATTTAGGCTGAGACCTTGGAAAATGGATTTGAATCGGATTCGAGGAATCCTGTTGAGATGAATCATGTATGAGACCCAGTTGAAATATGTTTTGAGAAAGAAAGAAAGCATTTGAAAATGTATATAAACCTTCCATATGATTTGATTTGGTCTCCTCTAGACGTCGACTTGGAGAGTCATGATCCACATACCAGAATGGGTATCACCATAGGGATCCCGTTCCATGAGTGGGAGTTATGAGTTATGATGTGGTCTCGGACCAGATTCCGGAGAGATGATCGGACTAGGTCCGAAGATAGAGCCTCCTAGATGGAGAATTCCTGGAGGAAGACTCGGAGTGAGACCCCGAGTAATGTGCACACTAGTATAGATATGATTAATCGTGACATATATCTGGGATGTGTTCCCTAGGGGCTGTGTGCCCCGAGTTGGCATCTTCTCGGAAGTGTCGCGGATGGGTTATACGTATGAGTACGTATGAGGTTTTACGGAAGGTGATTTGGGGGCGGAGATCCCGTGTTCCATGTTTTAGAAAGTGATTTGGGGCGGAGACCCCGTATTTGATATTTTGGAAATGGTTTGGGGCGAAGACCCCGTATTCTATGTTTTGGTATTTCAGGTCCCATATGTGTTGATTTGGGTTGAGTTCCCATGTATTGATTTATGGTTTTAAGATTGTGATTTCAGGTCGGGGACCCATAAATGGTTTTATGGTTCATGACGGTTTATGGGGACCGGCATGAACCCTTGAAAGGTTTTTATGGTTCATGACGGTTTATGGGGACCAGGCATGAACCCTTGAAAGGTTTTGAGAATGTTCTCAAAGGGTTTTATGAAGGTTTTGGTGAATGGTTTTTGAATGCATGCATATTCTTTTAGTGAAGGGCATAAATGTCTTTTTGTGAAAATGTTTTTAACGAAATGCTTATTTTGTCCACTTATAGTTTTCGTGGTTTTAATGTCCTTCAGGTTGATCGCAGATGCAGGCTGTAGTAGAGATCGAGACATCACACTCCTCCTCTTACGATCTTGGCGTACTCTAGAAGCCCGGTGAGGGCTAGAGACAGAATTATCCCTAGTCTGACACTTCGTGTCAGACAGGATCAGGCGTGTCCCACGTTAATCCCGGGGGATTTAGGACGGGTCCTAACAAAGTGGTATCAGAGCATGTTTTGCTCTCAAAGTGTGTGCAGGTCGAGGATGTGATGTCTCTGCAGTCGTGGCAGCCCGTCATCAACCTGATAGTTAGGGTATTAGTATAAGGATTCGGTAGTATCGAACCTTAGTTAGATGGTGTTTGACACATGGTATGATAAATCGAGGTTCGATTGGCATTTAATGTCGCGTATATCGAGGAAGTGGATCTCCAGTAGGATCAGTATTCGTGTGAATCTAACGGCTTAGAGCCGTAGTGTTACTAAAGGGTAGGATGGAGTGGACCAGTAGACACCGTATGAAGACTTCTGAGTTGAGACCGTTGTCGGTCGTGTCATGTGAGACCCGTGTCCTGGAAGGAACAATGAACAATCCCACATTCCTGCGAGAGGGAATGGTCTGGGAGAGGATGGGAGTGTGCCTTAAAGGTATAGGCACACACTTATCTAGCACCAGGTCTTTTGGGAGCTCACTGGCTTTGGATTCCGGGGGAACTCCAAAGTTAAGAGAGTTGAGGCTGGTGCAATTTCATGATCGGTGACCCCCTGGGAAGTTGTACCGTGAGTTCCCGAAAATAAAACCGTGAGGGCGAAACCCAAAACGGACAATATGGTGCTAGATGAGTCGGGTCCTGACAGAGGAGGGTCAGGTCCTGACCTGTCATGTTGGATTGGAGAGTTTGCTGCAGAGAGCGGCTGAGGTCATGGTTGACCCAAGTGAGATTGTTGGGAATAGGAACGTTTGACCCTATTTGGAATGTGTCGCCAAGTTTCAGTGTGTCGAATCCCAGAGGGATGTCGACTGGCAGGAGATGCCCCTGAGTGGTTGTCGTGTGGCACGATAGGATGCGATTGTGCACGTAGTGCTTGTACAGTGTTAGGCACCGTAGAGTTATGAGGGGACAAGGTCCTCAGATTATGGTTATTGGTTGTCTGAACACCAGTATCGGAGTACGACGACTTTTCGGAGTCGAGAATGAGGGATCGGTCAGGATGGTTGGATTGCAGCGGGCAGCAGGGTTTGTGATAACCCTAGTAAGTGATTGATTAGACAAGTTACCAGGAGCGTGGTACTTGTCGACCGGATCCTGAGGTGGACCGATCAGTGGTTGTTACGTGTGGAGTGGTTGGTACCTGCGATGAGTCAACCACGTGGATTTGGAGTCTCGATAGCAGAGTGTTTCTGAGTTTGGTTTGCACGAGGTTATGGCAGACACTGCTATCGATGAACGTAGTCGAGTCTTATCAAGTTGGATAGACTCAGGTTACCGTGACGTGACGATGGGATTCGTCAGTCGTGACGATGATACGGGGTGCGTGAGTGACGCACAGTACGAGCATAGATTCTGGATTCTACTCGGTTACAGCTGAGTGCGATCGCAGAATGAGACGCTGACGTTGGGTGTCGGCACACTTGCCACTCTACCTCTGTGAGGTGACTGTGACGAGTAGGATATACCTGGATGAGTGACTGGTGCCCTAGATATCCTTCGATGGATTACACGAGTGTGAATACTGGAGTTGATCCCATAGAGTTAGGACGTGCGAACCAGTATGTAGACGGAATAGTAGAGGTGGCGAGAAAGGCGAGCATGTGAGTTCGGTCGGCACTGAACGGGACAGAGAGGATCCCGAGTGGCTCAGTGCGAGGCACCAGGAGTACTTGGTTTGGTGACCAGTCCCCTGGTGATACGAGACTCAAGGCACGAGTGTGTGTGCCCTAGAGTAGTAACGTTAAAGGTTGAAATGCCTAAGTGGCATTCGGATGAAAAGATATAAATGGATGGCATGAGTGACGTCATATGACGTATGGGTTGGTTGGTCAGATATGGTAGTACGCAGAGATTTGGCTTCAGGTCACGACAGACGTTGCAATCTGTTTAGCCTACCGACCGATGTCAGTGGATTCTGATCAATTCAGTGAGTAAGAGTTGGATCAGATTAATTAAAGGTACGAGATGCAAGTGCTGGAGGCCGTTTATGCACATCCGTAAATAGTATACAAGGTTTAACCTTGAGTCATGTGAATTCCACTCGGAATGAGTGTACCTACATAAACGGTATTCATGGATGCGTGGATGGTGTCTGGTTGAGCTGAGGACTTGAGAGTCCATTGTAGATTGATTTTGGTTGACTACGGTTGACCATACCTCCTGAGTTGGGGACTTGGAAATTGTTGCCTATAGGACGCGGGAATGCTCGGGTAATGAGTGAGCTCAATAATTGGAAAAGAAGCATGTTTCCAACATGATTAGAACTTCGAAATCAAGAGAAGTTGTGATTGAGACGATGAGAATAGCACTTGATTTCGCATTGGTGATGGATATTCCAAGGTCACTGAGTGTGACTCTTTGGTAAATAATGATGTATGCTGGAGGATGACATACTTTGATGTCATCAACTTGGATTCTCCTGGATTCGCCCCTAGGTGGGACGACGAGGAGTGATATGACAGCTAAAGGGTTCAAAGAGGGTGTAAGAACCGAATACCTAGGTTGTGAGTCAAATTTGTTTGACTTGACGAGCATATGGTGTTTAGCGTCACATGATGTGACGAGTGAGTGTCCAAGGTAATGGATTGATGCACCTGGTGAAGGATAGTTGGGATCCAGACCATGGTTGGAATGCGGACAGTAGTATGTGGTTGGACATTGCTAGAGTGCAGTCATTGAGTAGGTCGGGTGGTGCCCTAATTTGATGTGATGTGGGTGCACCGGTGTGTTGTGCATGTTGGATGATGGGATTGACCACGGTCAATTGGTATGTCAGGTTGAGAGTGTCCCGAGAGTATGGAAATGTTGTAGATTGGATAGAGTCCTAGATGGGCATGAGTGGCGATCGGATTAGATCCGATAGTGACAGGTTGAGACTCGAGGTGAGTCTCAAGGTCAGCGTAGGTCACTGAGTGACACGAGATACGATATGGGGACTCGAGAATGAGTGGAGATCAGAGTAGAGCAGCGAAGCGCAGTGGAGCCGGGAGTTGTCGGCTAGTCACGAAGTCGTGACATATCGTGGTAATGGAGTGATCGGTATCCGACGAGTTCGGATTGGTATGGACTGATGGGACTCTAAGGAGAGTCAGTATGGACATAGATTTGAAGATGGCCTGCAAGGTGGAATTCGTGCCATTGTGATGGCAAGATCTATAGAATGTTGTCTGATCGGATGCTGAGCAGGATGTTAGCTTAGATGTGATAGCCCTTAGTGGGAGCACGTATGGTAACTTGCTGGGTATAGGTTAGAACGTCTCATAAGGGTAAACTATAAGGATCAAGAATCAACTTAGCATGGTTGACCTGTAGGAGCGAGCTACATGCGAGATCGATGGGTGTCGACGTTCTGTCTCGAGTGAGACGTATGAGCTGACGTGTAGTTCTCAGAAATGAATTGGAGCTTTGGAGGCTCTGGTGACAGTACATACCGATGAGTACGGCAGGTGTGTCGGACGTGTACTGTTACTCAGGTATTCTCGTGTGGCTGCAACGACCCGAGTAGAGGGGATATGGTTGGATTCCATAATTTGGTTGTGGAATCGAGTCGATTTGAATTTCGAGGATGAAATTCTTTAAGGGGGGAAGATTGTAACGACCTGTCCCGAGTTATTGGGATTAATTAAGACTTAATGATG
This sequence comes from Prinsepia uniflora, assembly GCA_032719365.1. NCBI lineage: Eukaryota > Viridiplantae > Streptophyta > Magnoliopsida > Rosales > Rosaceae > Prinsepia > Prinsepia uniflora. Next base: position 41,452,232 of record CM064868.1, on the reverse strand, counting down.
GATTAGTCTCACTAATCGGAGATTAGACGAGAATTAACAGACGTTCAGTGCAAAATGACGATTTTGCCCCTAGAATGGGCGAAATGTAGACTCTTTGTTCAGGCAGTCAAATGGACTTTGGCCGATGACTGTGATGTAGTTCGGGACGTCCCGAGTTCATAGACAGGTGGCGCGCCCGATTCCGACATTTGAGGAAGAAGTTATGACGTTCAGAAGTTCGGGGGTACTTTGGTAATTTGGTTGAAAGGGGCAAAGAGTTGACTTTTGACCCGAGAGGTCCGATGGCCGAGATTCAAAAATCGTTACGTAGATCGAGATGATACGAATCCGTACACAGGCGGCACGTCAAATTCGAACGTTCGACGAAAAAGTTACGGTTCACGGAAGTTCGAGGGAACTATTCGAAACGACACGTTTTACGAGATGAAAAGAGGACATTTGTCATTTGTGTGGGGCCCAGATATTTTGGTAGGCCCAATGGATGATTAACAAGTGTCACCCATCCATTGCCTACCTTCCCACATACATGCATCGATCATTCCCTTATTTCATTCATCTAAATGAACCCGATCTCACAACCCACCCCCTTTACCTTGTTGATCGACTATGAGTCTAGAGGGCCTGAGATGGAGACCGTGAGGGATGAAGATGGTGACTGAGGGGTTGTCTGATTTGCCGTGGACGGCGGAGGGCTCTGTGTAGAGGTAATAACCCGATTACCCGATTAGACCCAAATTTCCATTTATTTCGATTTGAACGTTAGGGCTGGTTTTAGTTCATTGGGAGATGATTATTGGGTTGTTAGGAAGATAATATGATGGCTTTGATGGTGGTTCACGGCTGAGGAAGCCCAGGGGGTGATCAGGAAATATAAGCCGTGAGGGACACATTGAACCCGTGGGTTTTAGTAGGTTTCTAGGTGTTTTGATTTCATAAACAGGTTCCTAGGACCAAAATAGGAAGATTGGAATTGAAAAGGAAGAAATTGGACGAAACATGAAGAAAGGAGAGCCCTGGACCGGTCACGCCGGTTTAGTTAGACCGGTTGTACAATGTTGGACCAGACCGACCGATTCAGATCGATCTAACCGAGGTTGTTGTTGATTGAACAGTGGGCGCGTGAACCCACGCGCAGGGCTCTTTGGGCGGTGCGTGGCAGTATGTGGGGCCCCTTTTGGGGATGTTTTTAACACTTGAAATCATCTATTCGATGTAACAAACATTTTGGGACTGATTTTGTGTCAATCAGACATCGTTTTGATATAGTTCCGGATGTCCGAAGGTTTAGGATCGACTTTAAAAATAGTTAAAAATTCCAGAAAATTATGGGGCTTTAGTGAGGGGTTTTTTATGTAGTTAGTAACGCTCTAAATTAATTTGGATAGGCTCGGGAATCCCGGAGGCGACGATGGGCCCATGAGAGGCGTATCGACTCTCTACTTCAGACGGTCTATGAGTGGACCTTTATTTCGATATTGATGCATGCATAAATGTTTTATAATTGTCTTAGAACATGCTTTGTGATGCCATGAGTGCATTTGTTTGTGGTAGCCTAGGATTTACGTATTTTTCGAGATTTCCAGTTTTATACGATGCTTATACGTGCTAGGCTTTCAATGGGGGTTTAATGAATGGATTTTGGATTTTGGAAATATGAACTCGGGCATGAGGCCCATTTGATTTACAAACTTTCGGACTTGGAGTCCATTTGATTTGACGAGGAATCGGACCGAGGGTCCATTTGAGTTATACGATCGGGCCGAGGGTCCTGTTGGTTTACGAATCCGGGCTTGAGGCCCTTTTGGTTGTAATATCGGCCTTGAAGCCCCGTTGACTGAAGTGTCGGGCTTGAGGCCCTATTAGTTGTGAAATCTTGCTTGAGGGCCCGTTGAGTTATGGGTTCGGGCTGGTCTTGAGGCCCAGTTATTTGTGATATCGGACTAGAGGCCCAGTTGATTAGAACATCGGGCTTGATTCCCAGTTCGGTTTGTGAAATGAGAATTAGGGCATGAGAACCTATGGAACTGTGGATTTAGGCCGAGGCCTGTGAAAGTGGTTTTGAATCGGATTCGAGGAATCCTGTTGAGATGAATCGCGTATGAGACTGAGTTGAAATATGTTTTGAGAAAGAAAGAAAGTATTTGAAAATGTATATAAACCCTCCATATGATTTGATTTGGTCTCCTCTAGACGTCGACCTGGAGAGTCACAATCCACATACCAGAATGGGTATCCCCATAGGGATCCCTTTCCAGGAGTGGGAGTTATGAGTTATGATGTGGTCCCGGACCAGATTCCAGAGAGATGATCGGACTAGGTTCGAAGATAGAGCCTCCCAGATGGAGAATTCCTGGGGAAAGACTCGGAGTGAGACCCCGAGTAGTGTGCACACTAGTATATATATGATGAATCGTGACATATATCTAGGATGTGTTCCCTAGGGGCTGTGTGCCCCGAGTGGCATCTTCTCAGAAGTGCCGCGGATGGGTTATACGTATGAGTACGTATGAGGTTTTACGGAAGGTGATTTGGGGGGGGAGACCCCGTGTTCCATGTTTTAGAAAGTGATTTGGGGCGGAGACCCCGTATTTGATATTTTGGAAATGGTTTGGGGTGAAGACCCCGTATTTGATGTTTTGGTATTTCACTGAGAATAATTTTGGATTGAGACCCACGTTTACTGAATTTGGGAAGAGTCCCACATGTTTTGATTTGGGCTGAGTTCCCATGTATTTATTTATGGTTTTAAGATTGTGATTTCGGGTTGGGGACCCATAAATGGTTTTATAGTTCATGACGGTTTATGGGGACCGGCATGAACCCTTGAAAGGTTTTTATGGTTCATGACGGTTTATGGGGACCGGGCATGAACCCTTGAATGGTTTTGAAAATGTTTTCAAAAGGTTTTATGAACGTTTTGGTAAATGGTTTTTGAATGCATGCATATGCTTTTAGTGAAGGGCATAAATGTCTTTTTGTGAAAATGTTTTTAATGAAATGCTTATTTTGTCTACTCACAGTTTTTCGTGGTTTTAATGCCCTTCAGGTTGATCGCGGATGCGGGCTATAGCAGAGATCGAGACATCACACTCCTTCTCCTACGATCCTGGCGTACTTTGGAAGTCCCGGTGAGGGCTAGAGACGGAATTATCCCTGGTCTGACACTTCGTGTCAGACGGGATCAGGCGCGTCCCACATTAATCCCGGGGGATTTGGGACGGGTCTTGACACCAACCCCATAAATAGAGTCTTCAAAAAACTCATCTTCCTATTATGCATTAAGACCAGCTTCATTTTCCTCCACTTGTGCATTAAGGTTAGGTTCTTGTTCAACATCATCTAGAACATCATCACCACCCATACTTGCCTAATATTCATCAAATTGCCCATGCAAAATGGTGTTCTTGTCAATAGGATTGTGGAAATACAATTCAATAATCCTATCATCTAACATGCTTGCTACCAACTCAGAGATACAACTTTCACCTACAACCCCCTTAATTAATCTTTCATCTTCCTCAATAACCACCCTATACAACATTTTCAAACTTGTCACTTTCTAAGTAATGTCCATTTCATATCCTAGTTCTATACCATACTTCTTTAAATCCAACAATGACATGTAGTCACAAACACACCTATCAAGATAACATATCTTTCCTTATTTGTAGCTTCCAAATTCCATCAATCCAAAATGGTTCAATTCCAGAGTGGAAAAGTCTATACTTAGCATACTTAGGTGTCACACCTTCTCACTGAAACAACCAAAATTTTCAATTTCAATTTCAAGCAATGCAACCCAAGAACAACCAAAATTTTCAATTTCAAATACCTAGCATACTTTGGTGTCACACCTTCTCACCAAAACATACTTGAGGCCATGAGAAGAACCGCAAAAAATTGAACCTTATTCGTGCTCAACCAAGAAACGATTTTCTGAACACCCACCAAATTATCACTTAAATTCAAGTTAATAACAACATGCAATCCTACCAAAGAAAAGTCGAACCCTATTAACCCTTTTGCCTCCACTATTACTCTCTCATTCTCATCAATTTTCTAGCCCTAGTACAGCCCTTCCGCTTCAAATATGAGTCTGTGCTTCTAATTTTCAGACAAAGAAGAGAGACATTTCAGTTGAACATATGAAATGTCCTTCCTACCCTGAGACTTTCTTGCACGTGCAATTTTCTCACAAAATCTGTGTGTTTTTTGACAGTGGAACTAAATTTAATGATTGTGGTAAAATGCAGGGACCAAAAAAACCAATATTTAACTTTAGGGGCGTTTTCAAACATTACTGTTAATTCGAGGGACCATTGCTCCAATTTTGCTTGATTGTTAACTGATTATATGGAGTTTGATACTTTTTTACTAGCTCATTCTATGGAGTTCAATAATTGGTAGCTAGCTCATTATGTGGTTGAACCCAAACCACTGTCCTTAATTTTGTAACCAAAATGTCACATAATTCTAGGATACCATTGAAATGGGAAGTTTCATATCCATAGTTCATTTAGGGAAACTTATGCTCTTAACTTGAGAAAATATATTTTTTTGTCGATAGAAAATTCATAAAAAGAGAAATAGAACCAATGCCAAACCACAGGGAAGAAAAGGTCATTAGAGAAAGACCATGAAAAGAAAGGAACAACAATAACAGAAATAAAAAATAGAAAGCAAACAAGAGACAAGTTAAGAACTCAACCAAATTAAAAGAACCTCAACTTTCAAAGACCCATTCTAGTTCTAAACCAGTCGAATAGATTAAGGTCGTGGGGAGCAAAGAGGTTGTCCTTATTTAGAATATGTGCTAGCAAGAATGGTGGTCTAGAGATCTCAACCTCAGGGCTCATCCTCATGGCAGCCTGCGACGCCAAGTAATCCTTCGCAGAATTTCTGTCATATCGATCCCTGCCAACCCACAACTAGAGCAGGACATGAATAAGTGGCAAACTTCTTTATTTTTTTATACTAGAGGGTAGATCTTCCAATGGCCTCTATAAAAACAACCAAGAAGGGCATTGATGGCCAACTTCGAGTTGGATTTAAAGTACATGAGAGTGTAAGGGACAGTCCATAAGCAAACTTGCAACCTTCAAGAATAGCGATGACTTTAACAAGAAGGACAGAATTTGAAGAACATGGGAAAATCTTCCCACCCACAAATTGTCTAGAGTTAACTGGAGCTATAACGCCAATCCTTGAGACATAGGTTCGAGCATTCCAAGAGTTATCCACGTTGATTTGAACGCGTAAGAAATAGAAAGAGAGAGAGAGAGAGAGAGAGAGAGAGAGAGAGAGAGAGAGAGAGAGAGAGAGAGAGAGAGAGAGAGAGATGGGAGGAGAGGGAAGCTGTCTAGTGAGAAGGGGGAGGGATTAGAACAAACTCAATCCTTATCGCATTAGATTTTCTATTAGCTCTTGAAGACTCATAGATGGCATGCTGGAGAGTTTGAATTCCAATAATGGATTTGATGATGTGTAACAAAAAATGGCATTATTTTTGGGGATGTGCAAAAAGGTAAACATAATACTACTGATGATGCGAATTTGTTCCTCCGATTTTACAGCTACTAAGATCACATCATTCATCTGACAATTAATGTATGTAACCAATTGCTTGTTTATATTATAGTGAAGATCACTTCAAAACCAGAGTCGGTCAAGCCATGAACAGAGATGGCTGAGGTGCTCTACCATTTCCTCATAGCTGTTGCAAATTAAGCATAGGGAGCACTCACGGATTCTCCTGTTTCTTAGATTTTATGTAGCATTCAAGCCATTACAAAGGACCCTCCATGTGACGTTTTGAATTTTCGGGGGTGTATTAGAGCCAAAATATTTTCCATAAAGCTTGACTAGTAACGGATGAAGATGAAAGCCTATTATTTGAAACTTGCACAGAAGAGCAATGCTGCATATAGTACCCTTATTTAACAGTGTACTTCCCATATTTCTCAAAAGGCCAAACAAGTCTCTCTATCCCCTCTCAAACCTAAGGGATCCGCAGAATAAAAGCATAATCCTCCGACCTCACCAACTAATCAATTACCATTTTATTCCAACAATCATCCTCCCACTCAATAATTGTTTCAACAATTTGAGAGCCAACAACCTTAACATAATGGAGGGGACTATTGGGATTTAATCCCCTTCGTAGCATCAATTGATTATGGAACTAAAACTAAACCGGGATGATGATACGATAAGTAAAATAAGAACGCACAAGAACTTACATGGCTCAATCGTTTTCCTACATTCATAGTGTCAGGACCGCCCCCGAAAGGGGCATCAATGACCGTGCCCGATCCTGATCCCGTCTGGCAAGATGACTGAAAATCCCAAGTTACCCTCAGTACTTGCCAAACCAGGGATAGCCACACGTACTTACTCATGCCTCCGCCCCTCGTACGGCCTCGAACAACGCGCAACGACCTGGAGGGTTAATAAAACCAAAAGGTGTGAGTGGACAAAAAAAAAAATCAGTTTAGCAAAACAGTTACAACGAACGTTTTTACCCTCCGCGTAAAAACCAATGCATGCATACAAAAATCATTTCGCAATCGGTTAACATTCTCCACATAAGAAAAACTGTGTATCAAATTCCAACATAAGGAAAACTCGTACGAATCTCAAAATCATTTTTACCTTTCTCAACCATCGGGTCTTAGCCCGCAATCATAGACACCGGGCCTCAGCCCAAAACCACAAACCAACCAAATGCACAACATGATCCAAAACCATCAACCACATACCGAGCCACTGCCCAACTCAACTGAAACATCAAAAATCATCAATAGATCGTAAGTCAACCATTTTGCTGGATAACAAGTGCGCCCGAGTCTTTAAACTCAAAACCATGCGCATAAACAGGCCTTCCCGGGATATCATCGAGTCTTTAAACTCAGAACATACTCAATAGGCCTCGGGGGTATCACAGTAACCGAGTCTTTAAACTCACGAGTCTTTAAACTCATTAAGGGCCCTCCCCCGTCATCAATTAACCGAGTCTTTAAACTCAAAACGTGCTCCAGCAATAGCACCGGGTTTTTAACCCAAAACAGTTTTCAAACACAACAACGGGTCTTTAAACCCCAAGCAGTTTTCAACGGGTCTTTAAACCCCAAAAGAGTTTATCAATCACGACAACGTGGGATCCATCCCAAAATCACATTTTTCACAACAGGACGCATGGTCCGAATTTCCACATTCAATTCTCCAAATCATACTTCACAAACATAATCAAATCATTAAACACGGGGCATGTACAATCATACCAAATCACTTTATTAAATCCTTTTTCATTCCCGAATTCGAATTCGCGATAATGATTCCGTAAGCCGGCATCCGGAAGCATCATCCCGAATCCAAACCAAGAATCCACTTAAAATTTCCGGAAACCGTAATCTCGTTCGTTAAAATTACTTTTATGCCCCGAGCATCAAGCCCGAAATCGTATTTTCCAAAATCCATTTTAATTCCTTGAAATCACTTCATTTCTCAAATCTCATTTTCAAAACATCCATACCACAATCATAATTACCAAAATCACGATCCAAGCAAAACATACTCAAAACCCTCATTTAAAATCCTCAAAATCACAAGTCTCATTTAAATTCCCCGATTCAAACATCAACAGTGATCAAATCACAATAACTCGAAATCTCGTAAAACGTGTCAAAATCGTAGGTCACACTCGCAAATCATAAACAACCTTCTTAAATCATTTTATACCCATTTCATATAATTTCTTTCATTAAACCATCATTAAGCACACGAGTGACCATAGTCTCGAAATACGTGTAATTTCACATGTATAGTAAAAATACATATAAATACGGGAATCGAATACGTATAGATACGGAAATCAAAATCAATCACCACTTATAATCATAATCATAAATCATAGAAATAATTTATGCATGCATTAAATTTAGAAAGCAACGTCCACTCACACACCAATTTTAAAGCTCGGTTTCGTGCCGCACGCATGCCCGTAATTTCCGATATTTTCCAGAATTCCAAATCCTGCCCGAAAACATACTTTAGTGTCACTAAGGGCTTAGATAACAACATACTAATTTCCCATAATTTTCCGGGAATTAATCATTTAATACAAACGTAATAGAAATCTTTGGACCCTCGGAACCACATCGAAACGGTGTCCGATAAGTTCGAAACCAACGTTAAAATGTTCGTTACATCGTGTAGGACAGAAGTCGTTTTGAACTCACCTTGAGAAACCGTCCCACGCGCCCTCACGCGCCGCCGCAAGCGGCTGCGCGTGAAAGCCACGCGCCTGCTACAGTGCGGTGCACAGTACATCTTCTTCACCCGTTTCCCTGGTAAACGGGGCCGACCCGCGTGTGTGACCCGGTTCAATCCCTGCGATAAACTAACTAATTTCTTTAATAGATCAATCAAATGGACTCGCAACATACTTAATTAAAGGTCTGTGTCCCACATTCAAGTCAACACAGCCCCAAACCGATCAACTCGAACTCGACATCCAAACGGGTCGAAGTACGAAACTCACCCAACTCGACCCCATTCCAAAATTAACTTAGACAGTAGTTTCCAGAGACCTAAACGAACACTTAAGCACCGTCAATTTGAGGGAAAATTACCTGGAAATTGTCGACCTCAAGCTCGAAAATCTCTGAAACTAGGGGCTCCCGTTCATGGCCCGTCTGTCCTAATTGAGAAATTGAATTTCCCCCCAAAACTGATTTTTTTTCCCAGAACCCCTGTTTTCTCTCAACTCTCAGCCCTCACTTTGGTTCGAAATGAACCTCCCATCCTCCAGTACTCGGATAATCGATCGAAGCGGCCAACACTCGTGGGGAACACTCTCAGACTCACTGAGAATTGCTTCCCGCAAACAAAACCCAACCAATTTTAAACTCTTGCCCGTGCTCTGCTTCTGTCCAGGCCGTGTAGCCATGTTCCCAACGTCCTGAAAACGCTTAAACAATTCACTCTGGCTGGCCACAATCAGGATTAAACAATGGGATTGCTCGAAGCACCACGGCGTGGCCGTACAGACTCTGTTTCACGGTGGTGAACAGTAACCGTCGCGCAGAATTACTAAAATGCCCTTAGGGCAATAATTACCAAAAAGCCCTCCAACTTCCGTGACCCGTAACTTGGTCACCCGATGTCCGTTTGACGCGTGCCGCCTGTCGCTGTACTCAGGGCTTCGAGACCTTCCTAACGGTCCTTGGCCCTTGGCCATCGGACCTCCCGATCAAAAAGTCAACATTTACCCAAACTTCGTCCAAATTACGGAAATGACCCTGAACTTCCGAACGTCATAACTTTCACCACGAATGTCGGAATCGAACGTGCCACCTGTCTGTGAACTCGTGTCGTCCCAGACTACGTCACGGTCATCGGTCAAAGTCCGTTTGACCGCCCAAACTAAAAGTCAACGTTTTACCCACGACTAGGGGCAAAACGGTCATTTTGCACCGTTCGTCCGATTGCACCCAACTAATCACCGATTAACCCCGTTAATCATGATTAGTTACAAATTTAATCTCGGATTCCGGGACGGGTCGTTACAATCTTCCCCCCTTAAAGAATTTCGTCCCCGAAATTCCAACCGATCAAAACTCAACCGATCTTCCCTCTAAAACCAGTTCGTTCTCGAAATTCCAATTATGCTCATTCCACATCCACCACGTGGAAAACATCTTGACCCCACAACTCGTGTACACCCGAACACCAGCTAAACTCATCCGTACTCAGAGGCCCCATCATAGTCTTATGTCGTACCGACCACACTCGACCGACTCGAGTGAAAATGATCACTTGACGTCTGCTCCCACTGGGAGTCACCAACTCTCACTTGTCAGTCCGTGCTGACGCTACCAGCCAAACGGTCACCACTAGACCTCACCAGTAAAACAGTAATCAACAGTCAATTGGTGTCACATAAGGTTGTGTAAGATCAATAACACGATCTCCTCCCGCAGGGCAAGCCCTACCCTGCGACATATCCATCTCAAGTCCATAACTGTCAATTCCCTCAACGAACCACAACGCTGGAATCACTTCGGTGTGATAACATCACGCAAGGCCACACGTAGTGACGCAGTCACTAACTCACTCATCCTGAGTGTACGTATACCATCATCATACTCAATTAGGTGGTGTAACTGACACACATTGAATACTAGCTCATCAGTGTTCGCCCAACCCCACAATGGGGTTCACTAGCCATCCGTGGCTAAGAGCGCATGCTCATGAATTCACTGAACCCAACAAAATTAACTCTGCCCAGTGCATAGTTCTCAATGTCCAGTTCACCCCCACCACCAAATCCAATGGTGTCGGAACTAAGCCGACCATCAACACGTATAACCATACGCCACTGGGACCTCACATGTGCTGTCACCAAGCACCACACGGCCAGTCCAATACCGATCCTTGTACACCGTGCAAGATACGTACATCCATACCCCAATAAGTCCACTGCATGGCCCGCAGTCAATCATGATTCGATATTGGGGTTCTCCTGTCCAATCTCATACTAGACAGATCCATCATTCCACTCATCACCCATTTGGATCCCATGGTCACCCGACCAGTAACACAACATCAACTCCAAAACACGTCATCCAAGACGTACCAACCCAAGCACGCTCACCAAGGCGTGTATAATCATGCCGAATGGGCATATAATCTCATTCACAAATACCGAGGCACACCAACTCAGAATCTATCGGATACCCACTCAAACGGTTGCCACATTACCTCTGATTGACTTCGAAAAGAAGCCAATCCCAATCGCACATATCTATAACTGACCAATTAGACCCTGTTGGATATCCACTCATCCACAAGTCAAGCCTCGAGTTTAACTCATAACCGTTCCCACTCGCTCGAGCACGGATTAACTTCGAAAAGAAGTTCAATCCAACAATCCTCATATCTAAACATTTACGACAGAGCGATAAGCTCTTCACCTAGCCTGATCAAGGCGATCACCATTCAAGTCCGTTACCGCGTCACCTGACTGGTAACACCACGATCCTAGATCGTCACCACGTCCAAGGCCTACAACCTCATCAACCAGATCCACCTAGAATCCCCACATGCTCACAGCTAGCAATCCACCTGGAACTCGATAATAGGGTCTTACACCCATTAGGTTTCTTGTCAACCACCCAACATTCCTCAACTATTTTCTCCCCCAATCAATCACTCAACAACGTAACACATCCACTCTGTGGATCCCCTCCATTTACCTCATATCGATCCCTGCCACTCCACCTAGGAGAGACCAAGGATGATCCAATACGATGTCATCAACATCCATCCTCTGTGAGTGCAAACACAACTCACTGCACCCACCGTACCGAACATCCAACATCGTCTGCCACCAAGCAGAAAATGGGAATCCCGTTTGCCCAACTTCGAAAAGAAAAGCAACACCTCCTGAGGACCCCAAAACATACATGGGTCCACCACCCAATACGCGCTCATCGCACTGATATCCGTGATCAACGTCTGCCATGGCAGAAAATAAGAAGTCATCCCCTAATGACTTCGGAATACCTAATACCAACGCGGAAACGAGCATTCCTCTCGTCCCACAGTCACAACTCTCCTTGGAACTAAGATTCCACCCACGTTGAAAATAGGCACATCCCAATGAGATGTCAAGTCCAACCGCCGGACTCCCTACATCCGTAACTCACTTAGACAACCACACGTCCACAATCAGCCTAATACTCAGACCTCACGTCAATTAATGACTAAATATGCACATACACCGATTCCGGCTGGGAATTACTCAACTCTTGTCACCTCGTCACTGTTGGGACTTACCCCAATACCTCATAATCTCCGCTGGATCCTATCCAGTCCATGAGTCAACCACTACTGAATCTCAAATACCAACGCACTCTCATCATGACAGAGTCACACCCCAACTCGCGGCTCGACACAATGTCACTTACTGACACTAGCACCAGCGCTAGTACCAGCGCCACCATACAACCATCCACGCTCGCACACCGTGTGCATAGTGGTTAGCCCTGGATCTCCGCTCATACCGAGCGACGATCCCGCATCACCACCCGTACCTCGCAACCATGGGTACCGCCATTCTGACAATCCACATCAGAAATAATGAACGCTCCCTGGTCCTCAACCACTACCACTACACCAAGCACCCACGACAATTAGCTATCTCCACAAAACCACCGTTCCACAAAACCAAGCCATAATTTCCTAACTCATCCACTAAATGACCATAAATCGGTCCTTGGCATCCTAAGTGCCAACCGGTCCTCACTCAGCCTTCTGGCTCCACTCAAGCCTTGACACCAAATCGTGACTCACCTCACGTTCCTAACCCCAAGTCCTGACGCATCGTGAGTCCCACATCCACATCTTGACTCCTCCTGAGTCCAATCTCATACCAAACCGATCATGTCATCACTGACATACCCAATCCCCGAGCAATATCCAATGCTCAACCACTTCCTATTCGACCAATAGGGCCTAAGAGAAAGTATGATTTGCCCAAAAATGCGGCCTTCCAGCCACCGGTCTCGTCCGTCCCTGCGACCCACACAATTCTAGGTCTAGCAAGTCGCGCAAATCACAGTTCACAGCGTACACTACCCGACATCTGACCTTCATACCAGGGTCAATCCCCTCCGGGATTTGACACGAGGTCCCAAACACCCTCGCCTACTCGTCTCACTATCAGGTCGCGCACGAGGCTTACGCTTTGGAGGGATGATGTGGCCACAGAATCAGCAACCTAGTGCTCTGATACCAAAATGTCAGGACCGCCCCCGAAAGGGGCATCGATGACCGTGCCCGGTCCTGATCCCGTCTGGCAAGATGACTGAAAATCCCAAGTTACCTTCAGTACTTGCCAAACCAGGGACCGCCACACGTACTTACTCATGCCTCCGCCCCTCGTACGGCCTCGAACAACGCGCAACGACCTGGAGGGTTAATAAAACCAAAAGGTGTGAGTGGACAAAAAAAAATAAATCAGTTTAGCAAAACAGTTACAACGAATGTTTTTACCCTCCGCGTAAAAACCAATGCATGCATACAAAAATCATTTCGCAATCGGTTAACATTCTCCACATAAGAAAAACTGTGTATCAAATTCCAACATAAGGAAAACTCGTACGAATCTCAAAATCATTTCTACCTTTCTCAACCATCGGGTCTTAGCCCGCAATCATAGACACCGGGCCTCAGCACAAAACCACAAACCAACCAAATGCAGAACATGATCCAAAACCATCAACCACATACCGGGCCACTGCCCAACTCAACCGAAACATCAAAAATCATCAATAGATCGTAAGTCAACCATTTTGCTGGATAACAAGTGCGCCCGAGTCTTTAAACTCAAAACCATGCGCATAAACAGGCCTTCCCGGGATATCAACGAGTCTTTAAACTCAGAACATACTCAATAGGCCTCGGGGGTATCACAGTAACCGAGTCTTTAAACTCACGAGTCTTTAAACTCATTAAGGGCCCTCCCCCGTCATCAATTAACCGAGTCTTTAAACTCAAAACGTGCTCCAGCAATAGCACCGGGTTTTTAACCCAAAACAGTTTTCAAACACAACAACGGGTCTTTAAACCCCAAGCAGTTTTCAACGGGTCTTTAAACCCCAAAAGAGTTTATCAATCACGACAACGTGGGATCCATCCCAAAATCATATTTTTCACAACAGGACGCATGGTCCAAATTTCCACATTCAATTCTCCAAATCATACTTCACAAACATAATCAAATCATTAAACACGGGGCATGTACAATCATACCAAATCACTTTATTAAATCCTTTTTCATTCCCGAATTCGAATTCGCAATAATGATTCCGTAAGCCGGCATCCGGAAGCATCATCCCGAACCCAAACCAAGAATCCACTTAAAATTTCCGGAAACCGTAATCTCGTTCGTTAAAATTACTTTTATGCCCCGAGCATCAAGCCCGAAATCGTATTTTCCAAAATCCATTTTAATTCCTTGAAATCACTTCATTTCTCAAATCTCATTTTCAAAACATCCATACCACAATCATAATTACCAAAATCACGATCCAAGCAAAACATACTCAAAACCCTCATTTAAAATCCTCAAAATCACAAGTCTCATTTAAATTCCCCGATTCAAACATCGACAGTGATCAAATCACAATAACTCGAAATCTCGTAAAACGTGTCAAAATCGTAGGTCACACTCGCAAATCATAAACAACCTTCTTAAATCATTTTATACCCATTTCATATAATTTCTTTCATTAAACCATCATTAAGCACACGAGTGACCATAGTCTCGAAATACGTGTAATTTAACATGTATAGTAAAAATACGTATAAATACGGGAATCGAATACGTATAGATACGGAAATCAAAATCAATCACCACTTATAATCATAATCATAAATCATAGAAATAATTTATGCATGCATTAAATTTAGAAAGCAACGTCCACTCACACACCAATTTTAAAGCTCGGTTTCGTGCCGCACGCATGCCCGTAATTTCCGATATTTTCCAGAATTCCAAATCCTGCCCGAAAACATACTTTAGTGTCACTAAGGGCTTAGATAACAACATACTAATTTCCCATAATTTTCCGGGAATTAATCATTTAATACAAACGTAATAGAAATCTTTGGACCCTCGGAACCATATCGAAACGGTGTCCGATAAGTTCGAAACCAACGTTAAAATGTTCGTTACATCGTGTAGGACAAAAGTCGTTTTGAACTCACCTTGAGAAACCGTCCCACGCGCCCTCACGCGCCGCCGCAAGCGGCTGCGCGTGAAAGCCACGCGCCTGCTACAGTGCGGTGCACAATACATCTTCTTCACCCGTTTCCCTGGTAAACGGGCCGTCGACCCGCGTGTGTGACCCGGTTCAATCCCTGCGATAAACTAACTAATTTCTTCAATAGATCAATCAGATGGACTCGCAACATACTTAATTAAAGGTCTGTGTCCCACATTCAAGTCAACACAGCCCCAAACCGATCAACTCGAACTCGACATCCAAACGGGTCGAAGTACGAAACTCACCCAACTCGACCCCATTCCAAAATTAACTTAGACAGTAGTTTCCAGAGACCTAAACGAACACTTAAGCACCGTCAATTTGAGGGAAAATTACCTGGAATTTGTCGACCTCAAGCTCGAAAATCTCTGAAACCAGGGGCTCCCGTTCATGGCCCGTCTGCGCTAGATTTCCCCCGAAATTGATGTGGTTAGTTTGCAAAAGATCCCAGAAGATTAAAACAATTCTCCGTTTCGTTCAACTCGACTCCTAATTGAGAAATTGAATTTCCCCCCAAAACTGATTTTTTTTCCCAGAACCCCCGTTTCCTCTCAACTCTCAGCCCTCACTTTGGTTCGAAATGAACCTCCCATCCTCCAGTACTCGGATAATCGATCGAAGCGGCCAACACTCGTGGGGAACACTCTCAGACTCACTGAGAATTGCTTCCCGCAAACAAAACCCAACCAATTTTAAACTCTTGCCCGTGCTCTACTTCTGTCCAGGCCGTGTAGCCATGTTCCCAACGTCCTGAAAACGCTTAAACAATTCACTCTGGCTGGCCACAATCAGGATTAAACAATGGGATTGCTCGAAGCACCACGTCGTGGCCGTACAGACTCTGTTTCACGGTGGTGAACAGTAACCGTCACGCAGAATTACCAAAATGCCCTTAGGGCAATAATTACCAAAATGCCCTCCAACTTCCGTGACCCGTAACTTGGTCACCCGATGTCCGTTTGACGCGTGCCGCCTGTCGCTGTACTCAGGGCTTCGAGACCTTCCTAACGGTCCTTGGCCCTAGGCCATCGGACCTCCCGATCAAAAAGTCAACATTTACCCAAACTTCGACCAAATTACGGAAATGACCCTGAACTTCCGAACGTCATAACTTTCACCACGAATGTCGGAATCGAACGTTCCACCTGTCTGTGAACTCGTGTCGTCCCAGACTACGTCACGGTCATCGGTCAAAGTCCGTTTGACCGCCCGAACTAAAAGTCAACGTTTTACCCACGACTAGGGGCAAAACGGTCATTTTGCACCGTTCGTCCGATTTCACCCAACTAGTCACCGATTAACCCCGTTAATCATGATTAGTTACAAATTTAATCTCGGATTCCGGGACGGGTCGTTACACATAGAGTGTTTCTACTTTCACTATATTATGAGAAAATTACACGCACAAAATAACACGTTCAGGAGTCTTATACACTGTTGATGCACAAAATGTGTCAACTTAGAGATGGTACTCTATTCAGCCACATGTCATTTATATGACATGTAAAAGAAGACAAATTGGTCGATCAGAGGTAAGCATCAGCATGGTGCCGACCTAAGGGTACTGAGACGTCCAAGTCTGTATTTTGTAAGGTGGTGTATATAAAGAGTATGTGGTGAATGGTACTTCTTAGAGTCAAAGTGATAAGTAAAATAAGTTATCTTTATTGGGAAATATTCCTCCTTTGTATGGATGTCTAAGGGAAGCTTGGTGAATAGTTTCAATATTGGAGAAGTGCACTTATGTTGTGGGACTGGCACATGGCATCCTGGATGGATAATGGAGTTATGTCCACATGTCAGCTAACAGGTAGCCCTTATTAAGGTTGTTTGGCAGTATGGGCTTGGTCCTATGTATTCCTTTAGCTTGTAAATAAGCTTAGAGCTTGTTTATTGATCTTGGGCTTAAGGAATTAGGCCCATTCAAGTGTGGTCCGATATAGTATCAGTAGAAGTCCCCCTAGTTCTTCACTGAGGTGGAATTTCTCAATTAGGAGCTTGTTATGTTTCCTAGACTCGGTGTGGGGATGTACCTCTAGCAGTTTCCAGGAAATCTCATTTCACACGGTCATAAAGCCAAAAGCCTTGTTTATATTGATCTTAAGGCCAAGGTAAAAGGATTTGTTTGATTTTTTGAGTTTCAGATAGTGGAAAGCTTCATGGACGAGGATGTTATAGTGGATTTGTCTCATAACGGTTAAGATGATTTTATGAGAGTAGTTTCATAGGATAATTTCTAATGACCCGTCCCGAATTCCGGGATTAGATTAGTGACTAATGAAGGATTAGTGAGTTTAATCGGTGATTAGTTGAGTGAAATCAGACGGACAGTGTAAAATGACCGTTTTACCCCTAGTCTTGGGCAAAACATTGACTTTTAACTAGGGGAGTAAAACGTACAAAGACCGATGACCGTGACGTATATCGGGACGCTACAAGTTCGTAGACAGGTGGCACGTCGAAATCGGACATTCGACGGGAAAGTTTTGGTCACGGGAGTGAAATCGGGGATTTACGTCTCGGGATCCGATTGGTTGACTTAATATTGTTGACTTAATATTGTTGGACCCTTGGATGAGCCATTGGTCATTATCCCTAAAAAGTGGATCTTAATCATGATTGGTGGATTAGGTGCAAATATATATAATTAATCCCACCCACTTTCCATCTCCACCGTTCATCTCTACCTCCCCTTCTCATCTCTACCGTCTATCTCCCTCATCTGTCTATCATCATCAGCCGTCATCTTCATCTTCATATTTCCTTCTCCAAAACCCGATCACCATTTACATTTCACCCTCAAAACACACGACACAAACACACCACCTCACCACCATATTTGCATCCATGCATTCGTGCGAAAGACTAGTGAGAGACTGAGAGTGACGAGGACGACGTGACGGTGAGGCTGAGCACAACGGGGACACGGCTGAGGTGACTAAAACCCCAAAACCCGATAAGCCATTTTTGCCCATTTTCGAAACTTCCCTTTATGTCATGTATGGACCGATTTAATGTTTTAGGTTTGGTTCTAGGGTAAAAAAACGAGTGCTATGGACGTGGTTTCGAGGATGGAGACGGCTGAATCGATGGTAGAACTTAGTTGCAGGGGCCATTGCCATTTTCGATCAAGGAGGTATGGTTTTAGCCTGTTTTTGTGAGTTTGAAAGCATATATGGATAGGGAATGGTTAGACGAAGGTGTAGAGATTAAAATGGAGGAAAACGGGTCGAAAACGGGTGAGGAATGGAGTTGAACCGTGAACACCAGTTCGGTTGGACCTGGCCCGTCTGAACCAGTCTGGACCGAGTTCATCGAGAGGACAGGGATGACACTGTTTGGCGCGTGGGCTTCACGCGCAGCCCCTTTGGGCGGCGCGTGAGGGCGCTTGAGGGATCTTTTGGGGATGACTTCAACAATGTAACAAACATTTTTGGGGCTGGCTTCGTGTCGATCGGATATCATTTCTATATGGTTCGGGATGTCCAAAGGTTTAGGATCGAGTTTTAAAATAGTAAAAAAATTGGGAAAATTACGCGGCTTCAATGAGAGGTTATTACGGTAGTTAGTAACCCTCTAGATTGATTTGGACAGGTTTGGGAGTGCTGGTGACAGTGATTAGCCTGGGAGGCTTACGACACGCAAATCGAGGCGGCAGCGTAGGACGGTTTGTGAGTGGACTTTGATTTCTAAACTGTGATGCATTCATAAATGTTTATGTGTTTTATAGATATGATTTCTATCATGATGATTATGGATTAGTGAATTACATGATTTCACTTCTTTCGATAATGGTTTAATGAAATGATTTTAGATTTGAAAAGGTAAACTCGGGCATGATACCCATTTGTTTTAGAAACTCTCTGGACTTGAAGTCTAATTAGTTACGTTATCGGGCTAGAGGCCAAATTGGTTCTTGAATTGATTTCAGATTTGGAAATATGGAATCGGGCATCAGACCCATTTGATTTACGAACTATCAGACTTTGAGTCCATTTGATTTAATAAGGCACCTGGACGGAGGCCCAGTTGGTTACGAATCGGGCCGGAGGCCCAGTTGGTTTACGAAATCGGGCTTGAGGCCCAGTTGGTTTACATAATCGGGCGTGAGGCCTAGTTGGTTTACGAAATCGGGCACAAGGCCCAGTTGGTTTACGAAATCGGGCACGAGGCCCAGTTGGTTTACGAAATCGGGCTTGAGGCCCAGTTGGTTTACGAAATCGGGCTTGAGGCCCAGTTATGGTTTACTATTGTGATTTCAGGTCGGGGACCCTAAATGGATTTCTAGGCTCATGACGGTTTATGGGGACTGGGCATGGATCCTTTGAAAGGTTTGAAAGGTTTTGAGAATGATTACAAAATTATTTTTCATATACCATTCTTTATTTTATGGATTGTCTCCTCCGGGTAGGGTCGTTGGCCTGGGGGGACCTCGAAGTAGTCACAGAGCACTAACTGAGTGGAGTTGCCCCCGTTGGGTACCTTACTCTCAGGAAGGCTTATTGGATTATAACCCCTAGGGAGGGTCATTGATCTGCGGACATTTACCTAGGTGGATCCTGGGGAGACTTAGGATTTGAGACCCCGAGTAGCACGCGCGTAGCTTTGGAAACCGTGACAGGATTAGTTATATATATATATATATATATATATATATATATATTGGTAAACACGATTTCTTGGATTTGGATGAGATGGTGTTTGTGAATAGTAAATGGATTTGGGCAATGACCCACATACTCGGATTTACGGTTTTGGGCGGAGTTCCCGCTTATGGTTGATATGTTATGGTTTTATGTTTAATGGTTTTGGGCAGGGGCCCGTGTGACTTAGATTTATGGAATTTGGGTTGAGACCCTAATAATGGTTATTTGAATATATGGATTGATAAATGGTTTTCGTATGCATGCATGCTTTTTAGTGAAGGGCATAAATGTCTTTATGAAATATGTTTTTATGAACTCTTTTATTTTCGTTCACTCACAGCTTTTAAATGGTTTTAATGTCCTTCAGGTTGGTCACGGATGTGGACTGTAGCAGATACCGAGATATCACACTCCTCAACCGGATCCTAGCGTGCTCTAGAAGTTGGTCGGGCTGAAGGTTTTAAATTATCTCTTATCTGACACTTCGTGTCAGACGGGATCATGACACATCCCGTGTTAATCCCGGGGGGATTGGGATGGGTCGTGCCATAATTGGCCTAAAATGAGACACACTTTCTAGATTTGGGATTTTGCGAATTAAAATAAGACTTACTAGGCTAAGTATATTAGGAACAAGTCACCTTGTCTCAAAATGCACCAGGGACGAAAATTTGCCTCAATATGCATCAAGAATGGTTACACCGTCAACATCGTTGCACCAATTAACTTATGTCTTGTTTATCACCGTTTAAGATAGTCATATAACAAGTTATTTTGTTAATTTTGGTCCTAGATTCATCTTTTTCCACTATCTTCTTCCTGCATCTTCTTCTCTTCTATATTTTAGCTTTACAGTTTGAAATAGCTCATGAAACCCACATTCCCATTATTGTTGTTGTTGGCAAACCCAGGACCCAAAAACCCGAAATTCGGCCAATATGGTCTCCCAATCCTCCATGGACTCAATAAGAATGAAGGGTGGTTTCAAAAATTTTTATTCCAATATGGGGAGACTTTTTACGAACGGGGAAAGTAATCAAATTGCATGAAGAAGATAAAAGAAATGGTAATGGGGAGTACGAATTGGCTCTTGTTTCACCAATCACACTCTTTATATAAGAAAGAATCCACTTAACACATTTATATTGGATCTCATTTCCCTAACATTACCTCACCATCTATATTTCCCACCGTAACACCAGCCATTGAACTCCATATGATCATATCTCACTCTCCACCTGAAAACATTCATCAAGCCAACAACTAATCCATGAAACTCTGAACCAATCTTGGGAGGTCCACGAACACTACTCTAGTCTCTCTTAAGTCACCTCATCCTAATGAGAAGCAGAGGCAACAACTTAGCAAGCAACTGGGTCTTGCTCTCAGGAAGGTTAATTTTTGGTTCCAAAATCGTCGTACCCAAATCAAGGTATGTTATTTTATTTCTCGATGATAAATTTGTTATCGTTCAAGCACCATATTGCTAAATAATTGGTAAATGAGTATATGATTGATTGTTGGGAATTTTCACAGGCTATACAAGAGCGTCATGAGAACTCTTTATTGAAGGGAGAAATGGAGAAACTCTGCGACGAAAATAAGGTAATGCGGGAGAAAATTAACAAATCTTGTTACCCTAACTGTGGCATTGCAACACTAGCAGAGATCCCACCCTCACAACTGAAGAACAACAACTTCGAATCGAAAAATTATAAGCTCTCAAGTATGAGGTTGGTACTAATAAGAATTTTTTTTTTTCATTTTGTGAAATGCTCAAGTTAGTGTTATAAATGTCACATAGGTTGAAAAACTTAGAGCAACTTTAGTAAAACACCCTCCTGGGGCATCCTCTCCTTCGTGCTTTGCTAGTCATGACTAAGAAAACAGAAGCTTGTTGGACTTCCACACCGGAATTTTCAGTCTGGAAAATCGAGGATTATGGAGATAGTGAATCAAGTCATGGATGAGCTTAAGAAAATGGCAATTGAAGGAGAACCTCTTTAGGTTCAGAGTATTGAGACCGAACGCAAAATTCTAAATTATGGCGAGTACATGAAAGAGTTCAACGTTGAAATCCCAGGAAATGAGCAGCCAAAGAGATCGATTGAGGCCTTGAGAGAGACTGGTGTCGTGTTCGTGGACCTCCCATCAACATCTCTCCTCTCACCAGTACCGCCATTGCTGGAGCCATCTTCTCCCTCCCCATCGCCTCCGACCCTACCTTGGCTGCCCAAAAAATTATCCAAATCGCATAAGGGGACAAATGCGGGCTCGTCCTCTTGCTACCCATCGTCCCCGCTATCGCTTGGGTTCTATTCAATATTCTATAACCAGCCCTCAACCAAGTCAACCATATGCAGAGCAAAAGAGTGATTGTTAGGCTAGGGCTTGGTGGGTTGGCTACGTCTGAGTTCATCTCCACACCTCTTGGTTGACTGGGGCTGGGGCTTAGTGCCTCGGCCATGAATTTGATAGCGATGACTCTACATGAATTGGGAGATAGGATTCTCAGAGAGACTGAAGAGAAATTGATATGGGATGGAAAAGATTGAGTTTGTTTTAATTTTAAAAAATTAATAGAAAAGATAATAAAATAAAGAAAATGTCCTAAATACCTTTGTTAGTTTTATAATATGACTGGCACATCATCAAAGTTAATGGTGTTATTAACACTGACTGACGGATGGTGCAACGATATTGATGGTGTAACCGTTCCTGGTGCACACTGAGGCAAATTTCCGTCTCTGGTGAATTTTGAGACAATGTGGCTTGTTCCTGGTGCACTTAGCCTAATAAGCCTTAAAATAATGATTTTTTTATTGAGAATACTCGGACTATCCCTATTATAAAATATATCCCTAACATAACCTTTGATTTCACCATAGAAAGTTTCTCAAATAAGTGTGGAAAACAAATCCCTTGGAAGCCATCGAGGCCTGAAGTCTTTAGACAACCCATTTGGAAGATAGCTTATTTTATCTCAACATCTACCATGTCTTTGGTTAATTGAAAGTTCATGCTTGGGCTTACCACTTGATCAACGCTACTGAGCAAATCCTCCTAATTTCGACGACCCATAGTGGTGAATAAATCTCGAAAATGATTGTCGAACGTTTTTCTCACCAGCCTTAGCATTAAACATCCAATCACCGGTGCTATTTTGGATCTGATGAATACGATTCCTCCTTCTTCGCTAAATGGTTGAGTGGTGAAAGAAGGAAGTGTTGGTGCCTCCACCTGCAGCCATTTAACTCTTGAACGCTGATGCTAGTACTTTTCTTCCTTTTTCCATAGGTCCCCCTATTTTATTTGAAATAAAACCAATCCCCTCATAGCTTGCAGCCTAGTTTTTTTGAGCCATTGAAAGCCCGTCCATGAAGAGCTCAATCATATTTCGATTATTGACAAATTTTTCTTTACTCCAAGCAACCACTAACTTCCTGCATATTCCAGACTTAGAACCCCAATGATTGATCCAGGAACTTGATGAAGGACTCCGCAACCCCTTTTTACAATCACACCATAGCTTTCTGCCTCATAAGCTCAATAAGTTTTAAACTTGAAAGTCCCCTTCTTTTTGCACATTTTTGTTCAGGCTCAACCAATAGAGGATTTTTATCCGAGCTGATTATAGGACAAACCGTCAGGGTTGCATTTGGCCAGCAAAGTTGTCAATCCAGGTTGACAAGACCGCGATCAATTTTTTCATTGATTAACATATTATTTTTCTGTGAAAACAGGACCGTGGTAGCCCATGTACATGTCCCACACCTTAGCTCCATCCATGAAAAATTGATGGTAATGTTTGCAGTTTGGATTTCTTTGGCCGCCTCTTCTCTTTTCAAAATACCATAACCATTCTTTGAAATATTCTCCAAAGAAACAGGAAAGGTGGAAGGGACAAAATGTATTGCTTAAAAATTACCAGAAAGCCTTATTTTTCCACGATGCGGGGTACCGTACACCCAAAAAGCTTTACCAGCGACTCCAAATGCACCAGATTTAATAGTTGTATCAAAAAAGTTGCTAGAAAAATAAAAATTCTAACCTCAACATTGATTTCCCACCAGATGCTCTGGCCACCTACCATATCGATAAGGGGGACATTGAAACCATATAGGAAACTAGTAACCACAATCACTTCTTAAGCATCAGCACCATCATTCTTCATCTTGGTCTCCATGAGAAATATGACAGATGGTCTTTGCTTCCAAATAAGCGCCCTCATATTTTGAATTATCAAGTCCGGCCTTGGACATGACAATTCTAAATAAGATAGATCATGGCCCCATTGCGGCCGTCGAAGGCTAGTCGGTAGCCGCCACTGCCCTAGGGATTGCCACTCATTATTGACTCCATCAGAGTCGTCACCTCTTTCATACATTGATTCACAGATGCCAGGCTGAGATTAATGATGATCCTAGTCGATTTCTTCTTCTCATGAAAACTCCTTTATCTTCTCCCTCGCCACTACTTTGATGAGCGAGATCAGCTTTTAACTCTTTATTAAGAGTCAGGGCTAGTTTGAGATTGTTGTGCTTTTTCGAAAAATTGTTTTAGCTGTACTTTTTTGAAAATGATTTCTTCTTTATTTATTTTCATAATAAGTAGATATACATTAAAATATTTTTTGTAAAAGTAACTTTCAAAAGAAACATACATACTGCTTTCAAAAATTGTTGTCAAAAGTCTATTACTTTTCAAAAAAGCAAGATTTTTTATTTTTACCAAACGCTTTTATACTGTTTCACTTTCAAAAAAGGAATACCGAATGGGGCCTCAATTTACAACTTCCAGTCTTCTTAGGCTTTTTCTTAGGAGGTGGGATGAGATAATTTGTGATTTGGATTGGGCCTTGCTTCAAGCCCATGTTAGAAAAAGCACCCTCCAAATTGGGTTATTGAGTTTGTTGGGCCACACAAACATTTGAGCTGACACAAAATTTCTTTCTCCATTAAGTACAAAAAAGATGGCCCTACAAGAACCTTTCCTTTGTTTAACTCGAAGCCAACCAAAAAGCAAGATCCAGAGAGCGAGGATCGAAAATGATTTGGGGCGCACACCCATTAAAAATGCTTTCCCATTTAACTTTTCTCATACTAACTAGTTATTGATAGCCATTATAAGCCGAGGTGAATCTAACAAACAGCACTTGACAGAATTTAGTTGGGATTCACTAGAAGACAAAATCCTACTGTCCACTAAAAAGACTGACGACCGGCCAAGGTCACTAAGCCTACTAAGTCCAAAAAGGACCAAGGGTGTTAACCATCCAAATCTAAGTAGCACTCAACCAATTGTACCATGCCACTAGGGTAACGCTCATCTAGTGTTATCATACTGCCAAGGTAAGACTCAGCTAGGGGTACCACACCCACCAGGGTAATGCCCAAATGCCTACTAGGGTAGCCCTCAGCCAGTGGTACCACGCCCCTAGGGGTGATGCCCAACTAGTGGTACCGTGCTGCCATGATAGCGCTCAGTTAGTAGTACCACACCCACTAAGGTAACGCTTAACTACCGACCAAGGTAAGGCTCATCTAGTGGTACCACATCATTATAGATAGCTTCTAACACCACTTTAACTACAACTATAAAGCACGGGCAATTGTCGCCTTTTCCATGTTGCATAAGGTCTTACCTCAAAAACACCCTAGTATCTTCTCAAGAAGCCTTGAGCGGAAAGATTCCAACTTTTAAGACGCCTAGGGATAACTGTTACTCATCAACTGGCCTCCTCAGTGGCACAAGTTCCCAAACTAGTGGTACTACTACCCCACGACTGGTACCACTCTACTCCGTGATTAATACCACTATCATGTGATTGGTACCACTGCTTAGTCAGAGGAGGTAGTACTCCCTTATCTTTCCCTCTTAATTCTCCCCCACTTCACATTATATTTCTAACTTCAAGCTAAGCATAAAAACTATTCCGAAATTCTCTATCTCTCTACACACATATTCCCTATCTTCTCTCCAAATACATGCTTACTTAAGCATCAGAGATTTAGTGGTTAGATCCATACCGGCCTCCCAAGCTTGATATCCTTTTCCTTCTCTTTGTCTTATTTTCCCTTATACTACTTATATACATGGTGAAAAGAGGCCCACTCACATGTAAGATCTTGAAGACGTATTGTCTAAACTCTTCCGCCATTATGGGGGGATATCCCACCACCTTGTTCAAAGAACCTAGGAAATGTTCTATCCCCCGAGAGATTCTAGAGTTATCAGGTCTGATCCGCTTTTCAACGGTTGGCTCAATCTGTGGGAAGACGGTGACTTGCTGCCACTTTTCCCTGAGTCAAGAACCCAACAAACGTGCTACCTTGACATGGCCTCCCATGACCTAGGATCCTTTTGTCCTCGCAACCAAGAGCACTAGAAAATGTACTACCTAACATGGCCCCCATGGCCTTGGATTCCTTTCTCCTTGCATCCAAGAGCACCAAAAGAATAAGTGTGAGTTTGAGAAGACAATTAGAAAACTTAAAAGATAGGATGCTCAAACTCCTTAGTGAATGGAGAGCATCTAAACTAGCCATATCATGCTCCACTTTCAAAACAAAACCTCCCAAGCCTACCACAATCATGCGATAAGGCAAGTCTTTCAACCAAGAGAGAATGAAAAAAATGGGTACCAAAAAAGGCCATGGTCTTAGTGGTCGACTGTGAGGATCCTTGCCAACAGAACTTGATAACAAGGCTCCAAGAAGCCATGAACGGTATGCCAAGAAGTATGAGAGATTGCCTCAGTAAGCGGTACCACTTAGCCAAGGTACTACTTAAAATTTCCTCTAACAATAATATTGCTTAGGGAACTCAGGAATGACGAATTGAAAGTGTGCAAAACTGCCTTAGCAGGTATTACTGCTCAGCCATCAGTACCATTAGAAAGATACACAAAGGAAGAATTCCTACTACACCCAAAAAAGGAAGCCAAAAAGATCCTCATGTGAACTTTTGTGTAGTGGTACCGCCAAAGGAAATGTATTGCGAACTCCTCTGTAGTGGTACCACCGAGAATTTCCTCCAGTGAATTTTTAGGTAGAGGTATGATTGAAAAGATCCACCTGTAAACTCCTGCAAAGAGGTACCAATAAAAATTTCCTCCTACAAAGAGGTACCACTCCAAAAGCTTACAAAACAGAAAGTTGGAAAGTGTGAGACTGCATTAACAAAGGATACTTTCTAAAGGATTACTATAATGACCCGGATTTTGAATAAGGGTAAAATCGAAAAACTCAAAATAGAAATTACCATTTTGCCCCTATAGGGTCAATAATTGACTTTTTTATCGGGATAGTTTTTTGATATTCCGTAAAGGCCGTTCTGAAGGTCTTGGCCTCCTGAGTACGTAGACAAGTAGTATGCCGATAATAAAGTTCAGATGGTTTCGTTCTAGATCTAAATTATGTATGGATATTTTGGTAATTTGGGCAAGAGGGGTATTTTAGTAATTTCCTTCTGAGATTTTTCTTATGGCTAAATGAGATAGTGACAAGTGTCACTTATCTCTTATGGAATTGTGCATCGACTTGGAATTGTTGGTGTGGGTGTGTGTTTAAGTTGTGTGTGCGTGTTGTGTGCATTATGCAGCCAAAAAGAAAAGAAACAGAAAAACCAGAGAGGAGTGAGAGAAACAAAAGAACAGAAAGAAAGAAAAGAGAAAAGGAAGAGGAGAGTGGCAGGAGGAAAACATAGAGAGATGAAGGGTGGTTTGGAGGCCTCAAACCCAAAATAAACCCGAGAAGGAATTTCATGGGTTTGAGTTTCACAGTTAGGTTTTTAGCTGGGAACTTTGAAAACAAGTTTTTTATCGATCTCTTTGAGTCCCTAAGACCATAAAATACCACTGGGTCATGGGTTTGGACACGGAAATCACCTAGATAACAAGCTTGACAGATGGACGAAGAGGTTTGTGGTTGATGGATGATTTGTGGGTAAGTTCCTTTAGTTTTGAACGTGTAGATCCCTTTCTAGTTTGGACGAAACTGAATTAAAAAATGATGAGAAACTTGGGTTTTGCAACAGGGTCAGGTAGTCAGGTCAGGTGATCCACAAACTAGTTAAACAGGCGAGGAACATGATGAATAGTGCTGGCGCGTGGACACCACGTGTTAACGTATCTCATTTTTTGGCCAACATATTTTTTTCTATAGTTTATAATGTTATGAATCTAATGGTGGAGGTTTCGAGTGGATCATACATTCTTTTGTGGTAGTTTTGGTTGTCCGAAATTTTAGAGGTTATTTTAAATTCATTTAAAAATACCGAATTTTTTTGGGAAGAAATATGAGTTTTGGGGGATGGTTAGTGACCCTTATAAGTGGTTTTTGTCCGGGTTCTAAGGTTTCTAGTAATTATGAAAAGGCGTACAATGCGGGATTCGATTATATGGATGGTGTGTGAGTAGAATTTCTTTTCCCTAAACGATTATGCATGCATATTTATATGATTTACATAAGTTTCTGTGTGATTTTGGTGATATTTGATTGATTGGAATTTTTATATGTTTTTTCATGTTTTTTACGAAAGTTCTTCCACTACATGTTTTACGTGGTCTCTTGAGACTACGATTCCAAATTTTGTTTAAGTTGTGGATTTAGGTTAAATAAGGTTTGGGACACAAGATATTGTGACGTTGGATTATTTATGAATTTTTGTATAGTTTTCAGTGATTTTAATGGAAATTTTTATGGTACGTTTTACGAGATTTTAGCTTGAGTTGTGTTTTGGGTTTAGGCTCAGGTTTCTAGAACTTGAATTTGATTATGAAATTGAAATGTAATGTAAATTTGTGGTTTCTCGATATTCGTGACGTGTCACATGTTGCGATGATGTGTGTTGTATGTGGTTGGAAGCCCTCCTCTAGATGTGTGTTGATTAGTTAGTGGTCTCAGACGTCGAGTAGGGCTCCGGTTCATGAGACTGGTATTGTGTTAACTTCGACGTCAAGCTGGGCTCCGGTTCCTAAGTAAGTGGTGTGCCTACCGATAGTGCAGTTATATGATGACAAATAATGTGCATCAAGGATGGGTTTAATGTGTGTGGATTTACACAATGTGGGACTTAGATTGGTTATATGTGGTTATGCTTATTGGCTGGTTAGTCTCAGACATCGAGCCAAGCTCCGAATCCTGAGACTGGTATTATGTTCGCAACTAAGACGTCGAGCTGGGCTCTGTATTTTGAGTCGGTTTCCACTCGGACGTCGAGTTGGGTTCTATATCTCGAGTGGTGTGCCTACCAGTAGTGCCCGTGGTGCAGTGATTATGCTGATTGATATTGTGCATATGGATGGGTTGGCTATACGCAATTTCTGTGGTGATGCTGGATATGGATTGGTTATGTGTGATTGACATGCTGGCTTGTGATGACTATTGTTGTGATGACTTTGTGATGAATGTATAGATTTACATATGCTTTTGGCAGTTCAATGTTGTTTATGACTTGTGGATTTTTTTCATGTGTTTCGAGGTTATAAATAGTGTTTTGTTTTAATCGGAAATTGATGGTTTTTGTATGCATGCATAGTTTTCTAAAACGGAGAGTAAATGCTGGATGTTTTCCAATTATATTTTAAAATATTTCTTTTTTTCCACTCACACATTTTCGTGGTTTGTAACCCTCTAAAGGTGTGGCACGAAATTCGGAGCTAAAAGAAAGGTGGGGGCATGCATGATTGGAAAGTATGATTATCCCTTATCTGATGAGTGATGGGATAGTGTTGATGTTTTTGGTTACTTGTTAAACGGGAACAGGTGTGTTTATCGAGGTGGTTTCAGGGTTGGGTCCTATCAACTTGGTATAAAAGTAAAGTTTTGAGTTGTTCTTGTTAATGTCATGCCTCCGCGATTCGAGCCTAGTGTACACCCTGGTGATGAAACGAGTAAGCGAGCCCAGGATAGTTCTAGTGATAGGACCCATCCTAATCCCCCCGGGATTACCGTGGAATGTGCCCTGCTCCCGTCCAACAAGAGGTGTCAGACAAGGGATAACCAAAAGTCACTGCCCAAACGGGGCTTCCAGACTACGCCAGGATCGATGGAGGAGGCGTGTGATGTCCCAGTCTCTGCTGCAGTCGCATCCGTGATCAACCTGAAGGGCATTAAAACCAATAAAAGCTGTGAGTGGACAAAAATGAACCTTTAGAAATACATTTACCAAAACACATTCTTACCCTTCAGTTTTCACAAACGTGCATGCATAACTTAAAACATGAGTAATAGTATGAAATCATTCGAGTATGAACAGTGGACCGATAAAATCAAAAACATGTTTTCCCATGGTCCGTAAAACTCATGTTCATCAAATCAGTTCATGATATAAAACATCTATTATAAAGCCTCTGGACACAAATATCAATAAATCATAATACCACCAATCCTCAATATCCAATCTCAATATCCATATAACCCGTCACGATATCAATGCAACGCGTTCAAACTCGGTGTCTCACGTCCGAGTACATCAACTCCAGGAATCAACAACATCTGGAGGATATCAACATAATCCCTCGCTCCTGCGAGTGAGCCTCCCTCAGAGCTACTCATCTCCAGGCAGTGGTCCCACGCTCCTGCGAGTGAGGCTCCCTCGGAGCTACTCATCTCCAGGCAGTGGATCGTGACTACTCCAGGAACTACGACGTCTAGAGGAGACTATCAAATCATAGAGGATGGTATATGTGGAACAGTCACCAAATCCAGTAATCTCATTTTAAAATCATTTATGTCTCAAATCAAGTCAAAAACATTTCAATAGGGCCTATGCCCGAGACATAGTTTTCACAAAACAAGTTCCACAAATCATCGTAAAACAGTGTCCAGAATTTACTTTATAAATCAAA
Source organism: Prinsepia uniflora (assembly GCA_032719365.1). Classification (NCBI taxonomy): domain Eukaryota; kingdom Viridiplantae; phylum Streptophyta; class Magnoliopsida; order Rosales; family Rosaceae; genus Prinsepia; species Prinsepia uniflora. The sequence goes on along the minus strand of CM064868.1, from coordinate 41,421,903 downwards.
ATCATCAATTTAATCATATTCACATGTGACTCCAAATCCGAGTCAAAATCATTATCCAATTGGGTCTCAAGCCTAAAATATCATTTTCACGCAAATCCATGCGAACGCAACCTTAGTTGCCATTTTCATATAAATCCATGAAATCAAATCCTTAACTCATAATCCGAGTCAAAACATCATTTTCAATCCTTGACTCATAACCAGAGTCCAAACAGCATTTTAAATCCCGGGCCTACGCCCAAAACATCAATTTCATAATTTCTCGAAAATCATGCCCAAAAATAATATAATACCATAAAATCGAGAAATCACCGGATTGAAACATCAATCACGTAAAATCATATAAAATCATATAATAAAGAATTTAAAACATATATGCATGCATCACGGTTAGAAAACAAAGTCCACTCACAGACCGTTTAACGATACGCCTCGATACGCGTGCCATAGGCCTTTCCGGGCCACACCACTATCATCGGGACTCCCAATCCTGCCCAAATCACAATAGATGGTCACTAACCTCATCATTAACCTCCTATTAAAGTCCCGTAATTTTCCCGAATTTTTAACTATTTTTAAACTCGTTTTAAAACCTTCGGACGTCCCGAACAATATCGAGACGGTGTCCAATCGACACGAAACCAATCCCAAAATGTTTGTTGCATTAAATAGGATAGAAGTCATGTTGAACTCACCTCGAGATTCATGCCCATGCACCGTCACGCGCCACCGTGAGTGGCTGAGCGTGAAACCCACGCGCCAGCTACATTGCCTTCGTCCTCACCCGGTCGTCTGTAAAACGGGTCCAGTTGGCCCGCGAGATAACCCGACTCGTTTCCTATCAATTCGACGCCAACACTTTCAATTGAAAATTCAAACAGGTTCGTTTTGAGTCCAATTAAGGTTCTGAAAAGTCAATTACACGAACACTTACCTCAAACCAGTCGAATCAAACTCTACTCTTCGAAGAACTGCCGTACACTGTGTATTCATTGAACTTCAGCAATATCCATCGTTTTCCTTCAATTGATCATTCCATAAGCATCGTGGGATCCTAAGGAACATATTCCCCAGCTAAATTGCATCAATCCAAGCCTCAAATCCCACGACTCAAGCTCGAACCTTGCTCATTGTTACCAGACCCGTTCAGAGCCAATTGGGCCTCAATTCCTTTCGTTCTTTCAATGAAACTGTTTGTGGCAATCCCAGAAGACTCAAATTAAACTCCATTTTGATCGTCAAGGCTCAAAGCTTCCATTTCAAATTTTCCCTCCCAAAATTTACAAATTCGATTCTCAGATTTTCAGCTCTCAATCAATCCCAGTGTTTCCCCAGTTAATTCTGTCTTTCAAAACTCTCAGTTTCTCACTCTCTGGCTCAGAAATGGAAGGGAAATGGTGGACAATTTCAAACTCTCCCTTCTCTGTTTTTCCATGGTTCACGGGTAAGAAAACACAAAGAAGAAGAAATGGCTGATTTAGAACAATTAAGTATAATTAATATTTAATAAAACATCATAATGTTGTTTTCCCCACATCATGGATCTCGTTTTAAGCCTCAAATTAAGGGATGGGTGACACTTGTCACTCATCCAGGTGTGTTCAATCCTCGGGTACTATTCATAATAAAATAATATTTTATTCGAAATCCCCGTTCGTTCGGTTAATCGAGTCCGTTCCCGTGACCATAACTTCGTCGTCGAAACTCCGATTTCGGCATGCCGCCTGTCTGCGGATTCGTATCGACTAGCTCTACGTAATGGTCCTTGGCCCTCGTCCATTGGACCTCCCGGGTCGAAAGTCAACATTTGGCCCCTTTTAACCAAAATTACCAAAATGCCCCTAAACTTCCGTACGTCATAACGTTTTCCTCGAATGTCGGAATCCAACGTGCCACCTGTCTATGAACTCGTGACGTCCTGAACTACATCACGGTCATCTGTCAAAGTCCGTTTGATCGCCCGATCAAAAAGTCAACATTTTACCCACGACTAAGGGCAAAACGGTCATTTTGCATTGTTCGTCCGATTTCGCCCAACTAATCACCGATCAACCCCACTAATCAAGATTAGTCACTAATCTAATCCTGGAATTCGGGACGGGTCGTTACATCTAGGGTTGTTAGTGGTTCTGGATTATTAGGGCACATTGTGAATGTTATATTCCCGTATAGGAGAACTTGTGCGGGTGTTGGATAATGTGTAAGGTTCAGTGTGATTGTTGATTGTTGATAGTTGTGCATTGGTATGCTCGTATATGCGTTGGGTACATATATGGTTTTGAGTTAAAAATATTGGATAGGGATTCGAACATGGGTCAAGATTGTGGATTAGGACTCGGAAAGAGTCTGACGTAATGATTAAGGCTCGAGAAGGAGCTGAAAAGTGTAATTACTGGTTTTAGTTTTGGATATGGAGTTAGAGCCTTGGAAAGACGTAAGATATTATGTGCTCAATAAGTTCAATGTTGAGGTGGAAGTCATATAGGAACTTAACTTGGATACTTCCCTAGAGGTGAGATAACTTGAAAAGGAAGGTAAAAATGGAAATGAATTCGGTTCAAATTTAGAGGATGAATTTTTTTTAGGGAGGGTATTTTGTAATGGCCTAGACTTTCAACAAGAGTAAAATTGGAAAAGTTAAAATGGAAATGATCATTTTGCCCTTAAAAGGTCAATAGTTGACTTTTTGACCGAGAGAGTTTTTGGATATTTCGTATAGGCCATTTTAAAGGTCTTGACCTCCTGGGTACATAGATAGACGACATGTTGAAATTAGTGTTCAGATGGTTTCGTTCTAGGTATTAATTACGTAGGGGCATTTTGGTAATTTGGGATAAATGGGCACTTTAGTAATTTCCTTGTGAGATTTTATTTTGCCTGATTGAGATAGTGACAAATGTCACTTATCTCTTTTGGAATTGTGCACTGACTTGGATTTGTTGGTGTGGGTGTGTGTTTAAGTTGTGTGTGCCTGTTGTGTGTGTTGTGCGGTCGAAAAGAAAAGAAACATAAAAACCAGAGAAGAAAGGAAGAAACAAAAGAAGAGAGAGAAAAGAGAAGAAGAAGAGGAGGGTGGGAGGAAAAAACAAAGAGAGGAAGGGTGGTCTGGAAGCCTCAGACCCAAAACAAACCCGAGAAGGAATTTCATGGGTTTGAGTTGCACGGTCAGGTTTTCAGTTGGGAACTTTGAAAAGAATTTTTTTTATCAATCTCTATGAGTCCCTATGACCTTAACAAGCTACTAAGACTTGGGTTTGGACGAGAAATCACCTAGATAACAAGTTTGACAGACGGCCGAAGAGGTTGGTGGTTGATGGACGATTTGTGGGAAAGTTCCTTTATTTATGAATGTGTAGATCCCTTGCTAGGTTAATGTAGAGTATATTGGACGAAACATAATAAAAAATGGATGAGAAACCTGGGTTTTGCGACCGGGTCAGGTCGCTAGTTCGAGCAACCCAAAAACTAATTAAACAAACGAGGAAGACGATGAATAGTATTGATGCGTGGGTACCACGCGCAACTGCTTATGAAGGCCCGTGGGAGCGCGTCCCAGCGTATCTCATTTTCTAGCCAACATAGTTTTTTTATATAACTTTTGATGTTACGAATCTAGTGGCATCGGTTTCAAGTTAATCGGACACTGTTTCAAGATAGTTTTGGCTACCTGAAGGTTTAGGGGTTATTTTAATTTTTTTTAAAATTCTGAAAATTTTTGGGATTACAATGAGTTTTTGGTGATGGTTAGTGACCCTTATAAGTGTTTTTTGACATGTTCTAAGGTTTCTAGAAATTACTGAAAGGTGTGCAATACGGTATTCAATTATATGGACGTTGTGTGAGTAGACTTTCTTTTCCCTAAACGATTATGCAAGTATATTTATATGATTTAAATGAGTTTCTATGTGATTTTGGTGATATTTGATTGATTGAGATTTTAATATGATTTTTTTTCGATTTATACGAAAGTTATTCCATTGCACGTTTTGCGAGATTTCGTGAGATTACGATTTCGAATTTCGTTTAATTTGTTGATTTTGGTTGAATAAGGTTTGTGACACGAGATATTGTGATGTTGGATTATTTATGAATTTTTTGTATGGTTTTCGGTGATATTGGAGCGGCTCCTTAATCTGCACTACAACCAATCAAAATTTTCTCCAGATTGATATATGATGCTAAACCGAGACCGAGATATACAGAAATTGTTTCATGATTCGTTTTACGAGATTTGAGCTTGAGTTATGTTTTGGGCTTAGGCCGGGGTTTCCCGAACGTGAATTTGATTATGAAATTGAAATATGACATAAATATGTGAATTATCGATATTCATGATGTGTAACATGTTGTGATGATGTGTGTTGTATGTGATGGAAACCCTCCTCAAGATGTGTGTTTATTGGTTAGTGGTCTTAGACGTTGAGCAGGGCTCCGGTTCCTGAGACTGGTATTGTGTTGACTTGGACGTTGAATTGGGCTCCAGTTCCCGAATGAGTGGTGTGCCTACTAATTGTGAAGTTATGTGGTGATTGGTAATGCACATCGAGGATGGGTTGACTCTATGTGGATTTATGTGATATGGGATTTGGATTGGTTATATGTGGTTATGCTTATTGGTTGGTTAGTCTCAAATGTCGAGCCGCGCTCCAAATCCTAAGACTGGTATTGTGTTGACAACTCAAACGTCGAGCTGAGCTCTATATCTTGAGTTGATTTCCACTCGGACTTCAAGATTAGCTCTATATCCCGAGTGATGTGCATACCGGTAGTGCCATTGATGCAATGGTTTGCACAAAAGTATTATTAAAAAGTAAAACAAATGGACATTATTAAGGGAAAAAAAAAACATCTAAAACAAATAACTAGAAGAATAAAGGTTAGTGTAACTACTAGTCGAAATGATACTACCCAAGGATTGAAATATCGATATCGACGGATATATCACTAGTCAAATTTACGGATATCTCGTCCCAAATATCGATATCGATATCGATATCGTTTACGGTTAACAAAAGTGACGGAAATTAGGTCTAAAAGTTGGAAATTTGGAATGAAATTTTGGGAAAAATTTAAGTACCCAATGATGATTATATAGGACTAATAAAAACTATAAAATGACTTTGATATAATAAATATATGATGAATAATAGATATAATAGGGTTCTGCCGATGACTAATAATATAAAATTTTAAATATAAACATAAATTGAAATGAATTACTATAATTGAATGTTAACATAATTAAAAACATAACAATAAACATAAAAAAAATGTCAATGGAAGAAAAATTATAAAATGAGTAAATATATTTAAAATTGGAAAAAAAAAGATGAAAAAATAGAGCCAATCTTTGTTCAAAAATTGGAAAGAATACATATATTTAAAATTGGAAGAAAAAGGAAAATATTTGAAAAAACGAATTAAAAAAAAAAAAGAGGAAAACATTTGAAAAACAAATTTTAAACATTTGAAAAACGAATTTTAAACATTTGGAAAAACGAATTAAAAAAAAAAGGAAAACATTTGAAAAAAGGAATTAAAGAAAAAGGAAAACATTTGAAAAAATAAAAGCTTTAAAAAAACGAATTAAAAAAAAAGGAAAACATTTGAAAAAAAAAAAGGGGAAAACATTTGAAAAAAATAAAAGCATGGGAGGGTCTTGGTTCGAACCCAGGACCCCTAGTTATTTAAGGGAAAATTTTAAAGCCCAACCAACTCAACTAGCTCAACATAGTTGACAATCTAACAATGGTATAATATATAAAGTAAATCAAATAACACTATTTCAGAGTCTCCTTCCTCCCGCGGGTCTGCCATTCGGATTTTTTGACCCGGCGGCATGACCCGACTGGAATTCACATGTTTTACGTCCGATTTTCATGAACTTTGGTCCTATCTCAATCGTTTTCATCAAATAATGAGATCTGTGAGTTTAAAACAAAACGAAATGTCGAAATTTCGCGAAATTTCTTCCCCCCGCCGTATGTGCCGCCGGCCAATTTTAACGAAATTTCGGTCGATATTTCGCCGATATTGGCGACATTTTCATCCCTGATACTACCTAACACATGAAGACACATCCAACATGACAAGCACTATTATCCCCTTTCTGGCATGCTTCTTGTGTCAAAGAATCCTAGGAATAGGATCTTCAATTCATGCTTTGCCCGCACCCACCACATATGGGCAATTTGTTGGTCTTATCAAGATCATTATACATATTTCAATTAGTGGACATAATTTCTAGGAATAGGATCTTCAATTCATGCTTTGCCGGCACCCACCACATATGGGCAATTTGTTGGTCTTATCAAGATCATTATACATATTTCCATTAGTGGACGTAATTATTGAGCAAAAGGTGAAGCCAATTTTCAACACAGGTAGACAGCTTTGGTTGTTTGTTTTTGGCTAATAATGACTAAATTCTTTAGGGGCCCAAGAATCCATTAGCTAATATCATTCTTCCTCCGTATTATCAAATAAAATGGACCATAACTTAGGTAGGTGTAGTACTCATCTTCTTCTTTTTGGGTAGCAACATAATTATGTGCATCAATTAAGATATGGAGGTTGCCATGCACTATTCATCAATTGACTCGTTACCATAAATTTAAGAACACTCCGAAGAACTTAATATATTTCTTTTTATATGTTATAATATAAATTAACAACATTCATATTTCTTATTTTATAATATATATATATATATATAAGTTTGACCATTTACAAGGACACATCCTCACAATTAAGAACAATTTCATTGAATGTGTAAGATGGAGAATGGTGGATATTACGGGTGTCTGAGGTTGTGCCAATTCCTTCAACTTAGAAAGTACTCAACATGCAAGGCACCAAGCTGCTGACAAGTATTTAGTATGGCAAGTCGGCAACCCTTTTGAGATCAAAATATTAGACAACATTCCATTTCCATTCCATTCCATTCCATTTCCATTCCATTCCCTCCACCATACATCACATCTCAGTTGTGGTCAGAACTACTTGACCTCCACCCAATAATGATTAAAGGGCCTATCCTATTCCTATCTCATACACTCATAGCACGTGAGGGGCACCCATGAACATTAACACATGCCCTCCTGCAAAAAGCAATGCCTACTCCATTTTTCTCTCTTTTTTATTTTTCACATTCTTCGTTTTGAAAATTAAGGTCATATCCACTTTTCTCACTTTTGTAAAAGCTGATGAAGTTTTTGGTTAAAGTTTAGTGCTGCGTTTTGCTCCTTCAATAAAACTATTTGAACCTCCTTTCCCTTCCCCTTCCCCCACCACGGCGGATATACACATAATGACTACATTTGTAGCTATTGTAAATAGTATTATTTTTCTTTGATTAATTCTTTTTTTCAAAATCTTATCAATTTTTTTTTAAAATTTAAATGATATTTTATCAATGATATATAGAATTTTATTTATACAACTAAAATAAGGTGGGATTACTAAGAAATAACAAATATCGAGAATTAATTTCGGTATTTACACGTGACAAATTATCTTATCAATATCCTAATGATTTTGTTATATTAAAATAATAAATACGAATTTCACAAGCAGAAAACCGACAAAAAATTTTCACATATTAAAAAAAAAGTTAAGATGTGAATTTAGTATATTTATTAATTCATTATAATCAAAGATATATTAAAAAATCATAAAATATTAAATGAAATATAGTATACCTCTCAATTGTTGGAGATGGTAAAATATAATCCTACACTATTCATTAAAAGGGCATTGTGATGGCCTAAGAAGGCGATGCTAACCCAAAATTTATCCAAGTCTAATTTAGATATAACACATCAATGTATAATGAGTATCTCAAACATGATATAACACGTCAATTTATATACTCTACAACACCCCATCGCACTAAGTACGGTTTGGGATGCGAACCGTTAGATCTCTTTAAATAAAAATCTAACAGATAAAAAACTAAAAGAATATTTCTTATGTTTTATTATATTCTATTGAAAAAAGTATGATTTATTTAGTGCACTGGTGATACTGTAACTATTTAGCATCATATAAGAATCTTATAAAATCGTGACATGAATGCATACAATAATGTAAGTCATAAGTCGCAAGTCGTAACTAATCCAGCAGTGGCTAACTACCATCTAGTGTCACCCTCAAGTCCATTGGCTGCATTCCTTACTTAAAGCAAATGATGATCCTGAACTTTTTAAAATCAAAATAATGAGTTTAGACTTTTAGTCGTTGTGTTATTGTCAATATCAACTTTCAAGGGCTTTCAAAGCTTTTAGGTGACTGACATTAGGGGTGGCAATGGGTCATGACGTGTCGGATTCGTGTCGTATCATGAACTCTGTTTTATCCATTTATGCCCAACCCGAACCCGGCCCATTTAATAATCGTGTCAAGAATGTCCAACCTAAACCCGACTTGTTAATGATCAGCGTAATCCGTGTAACCCGTGTAACTCATTTAATAAACAGGTCGTACTCAAAACTCAATTAACTTATGACCCGTTTGACCCATTTAATATATTTAACATGTTTAACCTATTTAAATTATAAGATTTAATAGGTATTTAGGTAGGTAAATGAGTAAATATATGACTTAGTAATGACACGTTTATTTAATGGGTCAATATATAAGCTAATATACGAATTAACATGTTAACCCGAAACCTACCCATTTTTTAAACAGGTTAACAGGTAATTATACGGGTTAATAGGTTGACCCGAAACCCACCCATTTATTAAATGGGTCATAACAGGTTGACCAAAAAATGACCCAAAATTTTAATCGTATGAATTGACCCGGATAAATTTCGTACGGATTTTGAGTCGTGTATCGAGTTGTATCAAAAATTGCCCCCCTCACATGCATAAAAGGGCATTGGGTTAGTATAAATTAAAACTAAAATATTTGACAAGGGTGGTGCATGCACTCATTATTGGGTGCTGCGAAAAGGCAATTAATTAAGTTGGATTTTATGTTTTTTTCTCATTAATGATCAAGATGAGAGAGTCATTATGTCAACTTGTTATAACTTTTTGTAGGGAAATTACTTTATATTCTATATAAAAAATTTATACATAATTTTTTAAATGTTACAATTATTTTTCAAATTCTTTAAATGTGACATCTTAATTCATCTATTAAATTTTCTGTCCCAATTTCTGTCAGATGCTAACGTTGTATTTATAAGTCTCATTTCTCATATGTTATCAACCTCAACAAAAAGATATGTTAGTCAAATTTTTTTTTTCCCATTTTGATGACTAATTTGGGTTTTCTTTTCCTGATTTTGTTTCGCTTTCCTTCTCTTAGCTTTGGGAGCAAAAAGGGATAAATTAAAGTTGATAACAGTTGAAAAATGGTACTAACCGATATTACATTAGCATTTAACAAAATTTGATACAAAAAAATTAAAAAGACGAGCCACAGTATCATATTTTGAAAAGCTTATGGGGTAATTATAATTTGAAATGTCATGTATGAATCTGTTATAAGATATAAATAATTGAATAATGAAATGTAATTTGACTTTCTTTTAATACAATAACTTTAAAATTTATTATAATTTAAACTAATCTTATATTAACTTTCAAGTTAAAATAATGATACCCTATTAAATACATATAAAAATTATCTTTTGAGATAATTTCTTTTTTCCCTTGTATGAGTAAAAAATTTTATCAATAAAATCTTTTTTAGAAAAATCTTCCTTTAGTGGTTGTTATGCTCATGTGGTGCGTGTACTTTCTTACTATTTGCTTGCTTTCCTCCTTACAATGCCCATTTTATTTTGAGTGCGTTTCTATGTGGAATTTTAAAGTTTCTCATCCAAACATACCCTTAAAACTTATTCTTTCTATAAATCTTGCGCTAATTTTCTATTGGGAAAATTTGTTACAATATCTCCCATTAGTTTTTGTCATAGTAATTAGATTATGACTTTTTGTTTATTATTCACTTTTATGTGCAATTGGATTGCTGGAGATCAAACCTTCCTCAAATCTGCCTTGCTCTACAAATTCTCCAAGACCAGATGTCATGAGTTGATGACAGTGGCTGTCCTTTTTAGTGGTTGTAGTTTGTTTGGGGTTATAGACGCTATTACAGTTTTGGTTGTTTTGTACTTTATGGGCTTGATTTATAATTTTGCATCATTTCTTACAGGACCCATCCCTAAAACTCTTTGATAATCGTAAAAGGTATTGCTTTCATCTGACAAGTCAACCGATGTTCTGAAAACACCGTTAGAACTTGTTAGACAATGGATATCTGTATTGGGTCCTACTCATGCCTCCACATATCGATTAGCCGTGATCTTCGTGCCACATCCTAAAGGGTCATCAAAAATATCAAAGGTGTGAGTGGACAAAAATAAACATTTTAAATTACATTTGAGGAAAATCAATTTTACCCTCCAGTTACGAAAACATGCATGCATATCATAACACAAGAATAATTGTGTGAAATCAAATCAAATCATATACAGTGGACCAATCAAATCATATCATGTTTCAAAATCCCTGTGGCCCACGTTTTCCCAAAATCCATATTCATTAATCAAATCATAAGATAATATTTGGACAAAATATCGATAATAGAAAACGTAACCAATCCTTAATATCCAAGAAACAGTCATGATATCGGTGCTACACGTAGAAAATTGGGAATGTCACATCCGAGTACATCCCCGAGATCAACCACGTCCGAGCGATGTCATAACTTGACACTCCTATAACTGAGTCTCCACTAGAGCTACTCATCTCCAGGTAGTGTAATCGTGACCTCTCCTGAAGGACCAGACGCCCGGAAGGAAATAACAACATAATAGAGGATGGTACATGTGGAAAACAGTCATAAAATCAATAAACTCCCTTTCATAAATATTTATGTCTCAAATCAAGTCAAAACATTTCAATAGAGCATCTGCCCAAAACATGGTTTCCACAAAGCAGTTTCCACAAAACCATTGTAAAACAGTTTCTAGAAATCAGTTCATAAATCTAGAATTCAACACATCAATCATATCAAATCATTACTCAAATAATTTTAATCGAATCATATGATAAAACAGTTAAAAACATTTATGTATGCATCACAGTCATAAAAAAAATGTCCGCTTTGTCCATACCATATCGGCCCAGACTGAGCAAGAAGCCCAGACTGACTACAGACCTAGTCCATTACCCAATGCCGATCAATCCAGATCAACCTTGGAGGTCCAGCCCTCTGCCAGCTTGGCATGTTGGCCCCGACCGACCTAGAGGCCCAGCCCTCTTCTAGCACCATGCCCCTAGCCGATTCTGGAGGCCCAGCCTATGTCGGTTGGTACGTCGGCCCAGACCGACTTGAAGGCCCAATACTTCCGCCCAACACAAGCCCACGGGGTTCAGGCCTACTGTAACAACCCGTCCTAAAAATCGAGATTAGATTAGTGGTTAATGAAGGATTAGTAAAGTTAATCGGTGATTGGTTGGATGCTTTCGGACGGACAGTGCGAAATGATGATTTTGCCCTTGGAATTGGGCGAATGGTTGACTTTTGGTTCGAGCTGTCAATTAAACTTTGACCAATGACTATGACGTAGTTCGAGACGTCACGAGTTCGTAGACAGGTGGCACATTCGATTCCGACATCCGAGGAGGAAGTTATGACGTTCGGAAGGTCGAGGGTATTTTGGTAAATTAGTTGAAATAGGGCAAATGGTTGACTTTTTAGACGACAAGTTAATTTTACGCACTTCGAGGGCCGTTAGGTAGGTCTCGATTTCTTGAGTACAACGACAGGTGGCACATTGCCATTGGACGTGGGACGGTTTAGTTCGTGGTCTAAACATACGAGGGGTAAAATGGAAATTTGTGCAATAAAGGGCATTTTGGTCCATTGGCTGCATTAGGATTGGTGCCCAGTAATCAGGGGACACTTGGCTGCTGGGAAAAAGTGCCCAATGGATGTGGGACACTTATCCCTTGCTGGAAGGTCGTGGAACCCTCATCCACCGTCTCAATTACGTTTTAAACGACCGTGTGTTTGCTGAAGAACAGAAAAACAGAGACATAGAGTTTGTGAGAATTAAACCCCCCAACACCCCCCCCCCCCCATCTACCCTCAATTGGTTGTGCCGTGTGAACAAAAATGAAGGGATAAACGATGTGGAATATAGTGGTGCCACCGTCGTGAGCAGCCGTGGATGGTTGTCCTGACCCTGTGAGCAAACTCGTGAACTTCCCTACAACCCGTGAACTTCCACACATGTACAACACCCTCAAACCTCTTCGATTTTGTGTACGGTGTGAATAAAAGATGGAAGGGAGGCTGAGTTGAGACTTGTGGTGGCCACGGCGGTGCCCTACGACGGAGATTCAAGGTAAGTAACTCTGAGGTTCTATTTTCAATTAAAAATGGTAGTTCATGATTGAAAGGCTGTTGATTAAATTGGTTGTTTGGATAAGGTTTTGGAACTCAAAAGGGAGCTTCAAGGACTGGAACCGTGGCTTGAGATGGCCAGAACCGTGAAAACAGAGAGGAGGACATGGCTGGTTCGTTCTTCGAATTAAGGAGGTAAGGTATAAGGGTTAAATTCATGGCTTTAAATGTTAATTGAATTGCAATAAACTGAGACAAGACTATAGAACGAATTAGAGTTGAAAACGGATTGAAATTTAACGGTTTAGGAGGTTGAACCACCTACGCCGGTTCGGTCAAACTGGGCCGGTTCGAACCAGGTCAGACCGGATTGGACAGAGGTTGAAGATGAACAGTAGCTTGGCGCGTGAGGGCACGTGGGACCTTTGACGGGGAAGTGTTCAACATGTGAAATGTTATAATAGATGTAACGAACATTTTGGCACTTGTTTCGAGTCGATCAGACATCGTCTCGATATGTTTCGGGATGTCTGATGGTTTTAGGGCTCGTTTAAAAATAGTTAAAAAGTCAGAAAAATTACGGGCCTTTAGTAGAAGCTTTATGGACTAGTAAGTGACCTTCTTATGGGATTTGGACAGGTTCGGGAAAGCCGGTGATGGTGGATTAGTCCGGGAAGCGTACTTACACGCGTATCGAGGCGACAACGCTAATGGTCTATGAGGGAACTTTGCTTTCTAACTTATGATGCATGCATATATGTTTTTATATGTTTTCTATACGCGATTCTGCGTTTATGATTATGATCTTGATGATTTACGGTTTTGGCACATATTTCGTGATAATGACGTATTTGCACGTTTTACGAGTTTCTGATTTATGTTGTTATTTGATCAAGGTTTTGGTGATTTGATTTTGGGATTTGAAATATGATTTGTTTTTTAATGAATTATAATGGATTATGGAAAAGTGATTTCGGGGTTGAAGCCATGTTCATGTGATTTCGATAAATGTGATTATGGGTTTTGTAACTGGATTTCGGAAAAGATGCTTTGGGATTTGGTTTTGAAACTTGTAAGAGAAATTCTGGATCGGAATGATGGTTCCGGATGCTGGCTTACGAAATCATTATTGCGAATTCGGATATGAATTTTTTATGGTTTTCACTTGATTTTGGGTTTAGAGACCCGTTGAAAACTGGTTTTGGGTTTAAAGACCCGGATACGGCTGGATCTGGTTTTGAGTTTAAAGAATCAGTGGATTGACCAGGGGAAGGCCCTGGATTGATATGTTTTGAGTTTAAAGACTCAGTTATTGTGATATCCCCCGATACCTGTTGATTGTGTTTTGAGTTTAAAGACTCGTTGATATCCCGGGAAGGCCTGATTATGCGCATGTGTTTTGAGTTTAAAGACTCGGGCGCGCTTGAGATCCAGTAACTTAATTGATTGATGTTTTCACTAGTTTTCAGATTTTTTGGGTAGTGGCCCAGATGATTTGGATTTTGTGGATTTTGGGCTGAGGTCCCGTACTTTGATGAAGATTTATGATTTTGGGCCGACGCCTTGGATTTGAATTACGAATTTGAGAAAAAGAAATTATTCTGGTTTTCAATAATGGTTTTCTTATCTTGGATATGAATGGTTTTTTGAAAAGGTTTCCATATGCATGCATTGGTTTTTGCGTGGAGTGTATAAAAGTAATTTCTTATACACTGTTTTCTGAACGTATTGATTATTTTTGTCCACTCACAATCTTTTATGTTTTCGATACCCTCTAGGTTGTTGCAGTGCGGGCTGTTGGTAGAAAGAGACGGAGAAATCACACACGCGATCCACAGTAGATTCTGCGCGCTCTGGGAAGTCCGGAACTTGTGGACGGTTCGTTTGGAAATCCATTATCCGGCTTATGTGTTACATGGAGGTTGGACGTCGGTTTAGCCTTCGTGTCATGCGTAAGTTAGACGGGAGCATGACTTAGCCCTTAATCTTGGGTGATTGGGGGTGGGTCTTGTCAAATTGGTATCAGAGCAGGTTTTGTGCGTTTGGCTTCCAGAGCTGGTGGTTTGTTTACTAGCGTGATGTGATGCTACTATGGATGTGATGTCTCGATGCAGAACATCCTGTCATCAACCTGGATACGCGAGTGATAGTGCGTAACCGTACGCTAGTTAGTGGCGTAGTTAGTAGCAAGGTTACTAGCGACTGGGTGATACGTTGCCCGATACGCGATTGGAGCTGTTACTGGTCGGCTGTGTGCTAGGGTACTTCACCGGGATGGTGAGATACGATTGATGGTCGACTGGTCAACATGTGGAGCCTGATGACAGCTTGTTGCGTTGGTGGTACATGTGGGACGAAGTGGCCAGTTGACGGTGGCATGTTAGGCTGGGTGGCGATTGGATGATGATAGTCTAGAGTGGTGACCCTGTGGTTAGTTTGGTTGAGATTGGATTTGTGCGGCTACAAGTACCCGGATGCCTCGAGTGGCTGGGGTATAGGAAACAAATTTGAGGGTCTGAGGGATTCCCCCTAGTGATGGATACTGGTTGACGTTGGTGTGTAGATTTTACGGTAAGTGATGGTCTTAGTCGGGTGTGACGAACCAAGTGGTAAGGTTGTTGTGAACTAGTGGCTGTCGCGGATTAGGATAACCTGTATGACGAGGACGATTTGAGGAATCCTGTGGGATGACTGGTCTGGAAACCGTGAGTTTGGGGTTTGTGGTTAGGTAGTTGTTGTGGTTGGGCCGATTTACGGCCGGATTGGGGGCGGTGTTGCTAGGTGCAGCCAAGGTAGTGGATGGTTGGTGGACGACTCTGGACGAGTCCAATGTTGGGTTGCTCAGAGTATTGGACTACGAGGGAGGTTAGTTTCCCCGACCTGAGCGTAGATTAAGGTTTTTGGTTTGGTTTGAGTAGAGATTCGGGACTGGTGTGTTGTTAGGCCGAGATAGGAGACGATGTGCCACGAGTCGAGATGCCTATAGTGGTACGATGGGCACATCTTAAGTTGAGGTTGTGAACAGGTGTGTGGTGCCGATGTCTGGTAGGAGCCACTAACAGAGCTAGGAGATGTGATGACTAGGGGCATGTCATGTTTGGGACGAACAGTCAGGATGCTATCAGTTTGACTAGAGTAGCACATCGAAAGAATGGTGGACCTATGCTTCGTGTTGGATCAGGCTAGGTTGGTATGGTCAGGTTGACCATGAGCGAGTTTCGTCTACGTAGATACCGCAGGAGGCGACGAATGAGTCAGCAGATGTTGACTGTTTCGGTGGTAGTTGGTAATGCTGCAGCTGGTACTTGGTGACTCCTCAAGACTAGGGATTGACGACTTCGAGGATTGTGACTGAGGAGTTTGAGGTGAGTAATCGTTGATTTTGATCCCGAGAGTTGGTTACTCATATGATAGTGGTGCTCAGGGTTGACCCTCAGAAAGGTTGGGATGCGATCATCAGAAGGAGTGATGATTGACATCCTTTTGGATGTGCATAAATAGGGATAACCGACATGCAAGTTGGTCGGTGAGTTGGTTTGGCTACGGACACATGGTTGTGATCCGTAGGAGTTCTGGATTTCCTACGTTTCGTAGAGAAGGCGACATTTGGACAGTTAGTCCGGAGATGGTATACTGCCAACAAGGTTGGAATCTCGGAACCAGGAGATGTTGTGATTTCGATGATGAGACCACTATTGATTTCGAGTGTTGGATGCTCTAGAGTAGATTTGGGAGACACAGTGATGGCACTTCAGGAATTGTGACCCCCTTTTGAGCTTAGACACGTGTGGATGTGTTCAGGAGTAGAAAGAGTTCTTGGTGACGCCGTGTGTGGCATGTGTGGCGAGTGTCAGGGGATGGTGTTAAGATGGATTGAGGTAGAATGACTTGTGATGACATGGTTGAGGACCATTGTGTGTTCTGTTGAAGGATGACAGAAGGAAGCGGAGAAAGAGTGACTATAATTGATCGATATGAGGTTATTGAAGAGAATCCACAATCTAGACGTGTGGTATTCTAGATTGATTTAATTCTATGTGATGGTCTGATGGTAAGAATTGTATGGAAGAGAAGTGGGATCCACTTAGGAGTGAGTGGATCGGGATTGGAATGCTTCTGGCTCAGGATTGAAGTATGGTGGATCAGGAGGATAAGATGACAAGACAGAGGTTGGATATGTTGGACATGTAGATGGGGAGAGTGCTCTGTCTTGTAGGAGTGAAAGTTGATGAAAATCTTGACCATCTTGGAGTTGTGCAGGACACGTGTGGTCTGTCTCGCATAAGTATGGATATGGGACTTGGAACTGGTATTGGGTCTACTCTGTGTTCGTAGTTAAGATGCGATTGGATTTCATATGGGTTAGGAAACCCAGGAGATCGGGAGACTCGATATAGACTTGAGCTGGTGTTCTTCAGAAGACTTGTTGGGCCTGACGTGTTGGCCTAGTATTGGAGTGGACCGATGGGCTTCAAAAGTGAAGCGTGTTTGACTCGTAGTCAGGTGGTAATCCGTATGGTTACGAGGATGTTTGTGTGCCCCGGAGATACACTGTGAGGGTGACGGGTACACTATGATGTTGTTGGTTGGACTTTAGGTGTAATAGAATGTTGCGGATGTCGATGTGGTTAATGGGTGGACATACTGTAGGATGTCGTTGGAAGTACGTGAGGATATACTCTACGAGCTGTGTTTGAGGTATTCTAAAATATCTTTGTTTTATTCAAAGTACGTATGGTTGTCGTTGCGTGTATTGGTACTTGTACTTGGAATGTGTGCATACTGGTTATTCAAAGATTGGAACCATTCCGTTGCGATTGGATGTGCATCGTGATGTTCTGGTAGAGGTGTGGGTGATCGACTTGGTGCCGAGTTATGTTGTTGATTGTCTTGGCGGAACCATTTTCGATGTAGTTGACCGGTTAAGATAGGGACTGGACCTGAGTGATCCCGAGTGATTGATTGGTTATGGCAGGAGTTAGTACTGATGTGAGCTGGATGCTCAGAGCCATGAGTGGCTGGTGGGACCCTGACATTGAGCTGTATGATCGTGGTTAATTAGGTATGTGATAGGGTTTAGTAGCATACCGGTGGTGTAGGACGTGGATGACGTTTCCACCGGTTGACAGGGTTGGTGGTTAGTAGAACCACCGGTGAAATGAATGGTTGAGTTAGTGGTGTGAGCGAGTATGTTGTGACTTCCGTGAGGTCGACGCGGATCGTTGACAGAGGTAGCGTTAAACGGATGAATAGGAGTACCGAGGACGGTAGTGGCTGTCTTGCGATTTGGTTTGAGAGGTGAGATTCGTGCCTACTGATGGGAGACTCGCATGATTGACTGAGACGTTAGTACGCGGTACGCATGACTCGAAGTTGAGTCGAGGATAATGTGAGTGATAGTCATGCATCACGACCAGGTGTAAGTAGAGCCGTGAGAGTCTGCTGGTGTGACGTTAGAGGTACCTTGGGTACGAGTTGGAAATTTTTTGACCCCGATGAGGATGGGATAATTCGCCAGATGGACTGAAACGTGGTAAATGGTACGCTTGACCAAGTTAGGGTGACAGTTTGGGAACTATCCGGCTAATTTGGATTAGCAGATGATGGACACTGGGTAGGAGACCCAGGTGTGAGATCAGTTGGATTTCCCCCAATAAGTTGAGACCGTACGTGTTCGTGCGAGATTTCACCCCGCACTTGGGCCGGGCCTAAGTCCAATACGAAGCCCATATTGTAAAAGAAATCCTAGCCTTTGCCTATTTAAGGAGGGCATCCCCTCATTTGTAAACAAGCTCACAACTCCACAATATTATTTGGAGACATCCTCTCCACATTTACTTCAATGGCTCAAGGCCACAAATATGTAAACACTATTATTATCAATAATAACCATCTCGGAAAGTTTGTCCCGTGGACGTAGCCCAATTCGGGTGAACCACGTATGTGCCGGTGTCTTAATATTTATGCATCGTCTTCTCGGGCTCGTTAGTGCCATTTTTGGCATCAACAGTTTGGCGCCGTCTGTGGGAATCTCGACAAAAATTCATGTCGGGTTCTTTTTTCTCTTCACTTACCTGCAGAAACGCCATGAATATTCAAAAACCCAACCCAAAGTAGCACATTGCCCAGAAGTACCCAAAAACCTTTCTTTCTCCTGTCTGTCGCAACCAAAAAAGCCCTTTAATCTATATCAAAAACCACCAATCACTTTATTCTACAATAATGAGGCAGAAGAATATTTAGCTTTGGTCAATATGAAATTTGCGGACTGATGGTCTCCCACTCAAAAACCACATATGGAGCAAGCCCATAAATAATAAATCATTTTTCTCTGAGTGTTTTTTGGATTACTAAACCCATCGGTGGCTCTGCACGGGAAACAATCATCCTTTGGCTGCAAGCTGCAAACCAGCCGTGGGAGAGAAAGGAACGGCAGAAGGGCTAGCTTCTCCATTACCTTGCAACGTCGCCGCGTCGTCAGCCATTGGCGCTGAAGGTACCACCCCCCACGCCATCGTGGTGGGCGAACGACGGCATGCAATACTCTTGCAGGACCACTGCGCAACTTGGGCTGTTCAACGTCGTCGAAGGTGGACGACGTCGTCGCTGTTGCGTGCAAGGGTCAACCCTTCTCGACGTTTTCCGTCAACATCTCCATCATCAATGGGATCAGAGGACTCAAATCTGGCAACCTCCATATCCTCCGACCATTTCCATCGCCGGTCACACGCTAATGGTCATGCAGCGCTGCAACTCCCCACCACCGTTGCTATCTCTACAATGAGTAGGTACTTGAGAAAGATAAGTCACGACCCTTCCCTCATTAATTTATTATTTAATATTATGTTATTAAATGATTTATTTTGGATGCTTCATTATCACTGCACGTCATTAAATTATCATTCATTTTTACCAAAGGAGGTGCACACATGTATCTCTGACATGCACATGGCCCTTATTAATTAGTAGGCCTTTACCATGACTTTTACCAGGGCATCCAATGCTTTCTAATTTATGTGCCACCACATATTTTTACATTGGGTTTTGGAAACCATTCGTTGAAATGGAAAAATAGTGTACAATGCACTTGTCTAATCTATTGAATGCATCACACATATTATTATTATTATTATTATTGATATAACTATATTATTATATGGATTATTATTACATCTTGTTTGTATGAGTGAGACATGTGGCATGCATTTTGCCTACAAATCATTTGCTTCTTCACGCTTCATGTAATTCTTTATGAATTGACATACCATAACTCTTGTGGCATGAAGGCATCCAATGTATATTTATTTATTTTATTTGGTGATCAATTAGACCCATAACTTATTATTTAATATTCAAAATATCTTTGTATCACATATGTTGGTTGATCCATGCAACTATACTCATAAAATCAAATACATATTATTTGACCTTATTATATTATTTTTGTTTACTAACCAATAAAATTATGCCATATTATCAGGAACGATCAAATTATTCGAATGCCGATTAGAACGAGTGATTAATCTATTTGCCCATGGCAATGCTTGCACCCATGTGTCCCTCGGTAATTCACATTGAATGCCCACTTCACGATGAGTTAATACTCACAATGAGCAATGCCTTTAGTCGAACTACTTTGCAAGGGATGATATCTCTAGCCGAGCCGCCTCCATGAGTGGATTGCCTCTAGCCGAGCCACCTCGCACGGAGCGACTGCCTTCTAGTCGAGTATCCTCGCACAGAACGGTCACCTCCAGCTAAGCATCCCTCGCATCGAGCAGCCTCGCATACAGCGATCACCTCAAGTTGAGCAGCCTCTGATGAGTGTCTTCCCTTACCGAGTAGCCTTGAGATGAGTACAGCCTCTAGCTGAGTATTACTTCATGCTGAATGTCGCTTCATGTTGGGTTCGAGCCAGATCAGCAATTACTTAGTTCGGCTCGTATTCGGTCTATTGTTCAAGTCCCTATCAAAGACACTATCTTCAATGAGGACTTGGGGGACTACTGTTTGTGCGGGACTTCACCCCACACTTGGACCGGGCCTAAGTCCAATACGAAGCCCATATTGTAAAAGAAATCCTAGCCTTTTCCTATTTAAGGAGGGCATCCCCTCATTTGTAAACAAGCTCACAACTCCACAACATTATTTGGAGACATCCTCTCCACATTTACTTCAATGGCTCAAGGCCACAAATATGTAAACACTATTATTATCAATAATAACCATCTCGGAAAGTTTGTCCCGTGGACGTAGCCCGATTCGGGTGAACCACGTATGTGCCGGTGTCTTAATATTTATGCGTCGTCTTCTCGGTCTCGTTAGTGCCATTTTTGGCATCAACAGTACGAGATTCAGAATTTCGTGGACGAAATTCTTTAAGGGGGGAGATTGTAACGACCCTTCCCGGAAACTGGGATTAGATTAGTGGTTAATAACAGATTAGTGAAGTTAATCGGTGATTAGTTGGATGCTTTCGGACGGACAGTGCGAAATGACGATTTTGCCCTTGGAATTGGGTGAACAGTTGACTTTTGGTTTGAGAGGTCAACTGGAATTTGATCGATGACTGTGACATAGTTTGGGACATCACGAGTTCATAGACAGGTGGCACGTCCGATTCCAACATCCGAGGAGGAAGTTATGACGTTCGGAAAGTCAAGGGTATTTTGGTAAATTGGTTGAAATAGGGCAAATGTTTGACTTTTTAGACGACAAGTTATTTTTACGCATTTCGAGGATCGTTAGCTAGGTCTCGATTTCCTGAGTACAACGGCAGGCGGCACGTTGCCATTGGACGTGGGACGGTTTAGTTCGTGGTCTAAACGTACGAGGGGAAAATGGTAATTTGTGCAATAAAGGGCATTTTGGTCCATTGGTTGCATTGGGATTGGTGCCCAGTAATCAGGGGACACTTGGCTGCTTGGGAAAAGTGCCCAATGGATGTGGGACACTTGTCCCTTGCTGGAAGGTCGGGGAACCATCATCCAGGTTCTCAATTACGTTTTAAACGGTCGTGTGTTTGCTGAAGAATAGAAAACCAGAGACACAGAGTTTGTGAGAATTCAACCCCCCTCAGCTATCCTCAATTGGCTGTGCTGTGTGAACAAAAAAGAGGGGATGAACGATCTGGAATATAGTGGTGCCACCGTCGTGAACAGCCGTGGACGGTTGTCCTGACCCCGTGAGAAAACCTGTGAACATCCCTGCAACCCGTGAACTTCCACACTTGTACAACACCCTCAAACCTCTTCGATTTTGTGTACGGTGTGAATAGAATATGGAAGGGAGGCTGAGTTGAGACTTGTGGTGGCCACGGCGGTGCCCTACGACGGCGATTCAAGGTAAACAACCGTGAGGTTTTATTTTCAATTGAAAATGGCAGTTCATGATTGAAGGGTTGTTGATTAAATTGGTTGTTTGGATAAGGTTTTGGAACTCAAAAGGGAGCTTTAAGGACTGGAACCGTGGCTTGAGATGGACAGAATCGTCTGAACAGAGAGGAGGACATGGTCGGTTCGTTCTTCGAATTAAGGAGGTGAGGTATAAGGGTTAAATTCATAGCTTTAAGTGTTAATTGAATTGCAAAAAACTGAGACAGGACTATAGAACCAATTAGAGTTAAAAACATATCGAAATTTGACGGTTTAGGAGGTTGAACCGCCTGCGCGGGTTCGGTCGAACCGGGCCGGTTTGAACTGGGTCAGACTGGATTGGACAGAGGATGAAGATGAACAGTACCTTGGTGCGTGAGGCCCACGTGCAGCCCCTTTGGGCGGCGCGTGAGGGCACGTGGGACCTCCGATGGGGAAGTGTTCAACATGTGAAATGTTATAATTGTTGTAACGAACATTTTGGCACTTGTTTCGAGTCGATCGAACATCGTCTCGATATGTTTTGGGATGTCCGAAGGTTTTAGGGCTCGTTTAAAAATAGTTAAAAATTCAGGAAAATTATGGGGCTTTAGTAGAAGCTTCATGGACTAGTAAGTGACCTTTTTATGGGATTTGGACAGGTTCGGGAAAGCCGGTGATAGTGGATTAGCCCGGGAAGCGTACTTGCACGCATATTGAGGCGGCAACGCTAATGGTCTGTGAGTGGACTTTGCTTTCTAACTTATGATGCATGCATATATGTTTTTATATGTTTTTTATACGTGATTCTAAGTTTATGATTATGATCTTGATAATTTACGGTTTTTGCACGTATTTCGAGATAATGACGTATTTGCACGTTTTACGAGTTTCTGATTTATGTTGTGCTTTGATCATGGTTTTGATGATCTGATTTTTGGATTTGAAATATGATTTGATTTTTAATGAATTATAATGGATTATGGAAAAATGATTTCGGGCTTGAAGCCCTGTTCATGTGATTTCGATAAACGTGATTTCGGGTTTTGGAACTGAATTTCGGAAAAGATGCTTTGGGATTTGGTTTTGAAACTTGATAGAGAAATTCTGGATTTAGGTTTGGGATGATGGTTTCGGATGTCGGCTTACGGAATCATTATTGCAATTTCGGAAATGGATTTTCTATGGTTTTCACTTGATTTTGGGTTTAAAGACCCGGATACGGCTGTATCTGGTTTTGAGTTTAAAGACTCAGTTGATGGACGAGGAGGGCCCTGGATTGATATGTTTTGAGATTAAAGACTCGGTTATTGTGATATCCCCCGAGGCCTGTTGATTGTGTTTTGAGTTTAAAGACTCGTTGATATTCCGGGCAGGCCTGATTATGCGCATGTGTTTTGAGTTTAAAGACTCGGGCGCGCTTGAGATCCGGCAACTTACTTGATTGATTTTTTTCACTGGTTTTCATATGTTTTGGGCAGTGGCTCGGATGATTTGGATTTTGTGGATTTTGGGCCGAGGTCCCGTACTTTGATGAGGATTTATGATTTTGGGCTGAGGCCTTGGATTTGAATTACGGATTTGAGAAAAAGAAATTATTCTGGTTTTCAATAATGGTTTTCTTATCTTGGAAATGAATGGGTTTATGAAAAGGTTTCCATATGCATGCATTGGTTTTTGTGTGGAGGGTATAAAAGTAATTTCTTATACACCGTTTTCTGAACGTATTGATTATTTTTTTCCACTCACAGTCTTTTATGTTTTTGATACCCTCAAGGTTGTTGCGGTGCGGGCTGTTGGTAGAGAGAGACGGAGACATCGCACACGCGATCCACAGTAGATTCTACGCGTTCTGGGAAGTCTGGAACTTGTGGACGGTTCGTTTGGAAATCCCTTGTCCGGCTTACGTGTTACATGGAGGTTGGATGTCAGTTTAGCCTTCGTGTCACGCGTAAGTTAGACGAGAGCATGACTTAGCGCTTAATCCTTGGGGATCGGGGGTGGGTCGTGTCAGTCCCACAGAAATTGACATTTGTCCCACATCGGGAGAATGCAATTATTATATTCACCACACCTAGGGATGAAAATGTCGCCAATATCGACCAAAATTTCGTTAAAATTGGCTGGCGGCACATACGGCGGGGGGAGAAATTTCGCGAAATTTCGACATTTCGTTTTGTTTTAAACTCACAGATCTCATTATTTGATGAAAACGATTGAGATAGGACCAAAGTTCATGAAAATCGGACGTAAAACATGTGAATTCCAGTCGGGTCATGCCGCCGGGTCAAAAAATCCGAATGGCAGACCCGCGGGAGGAAGAAGGAGACTCTGAAATAGTGTTATTTGATTTACTTTATATATTATACCATTGTTAGATTGTCAACTATGTTGAGCTAGTTGAGTTGGCTGGGCTTTAAAATTTTCCCTTAAATAACTAGGGGTCCTGGGTTCGAACCAGGACCCTCCCATGCTTTTATTTTTTTCAAATGTTTTCCCCCTTTTTTTCAAATGTTTTCCTTTTTTTTGAATTCGTTTTTTTAAAGCTTTTATTTTTTCAAATGTTTTCCTTTTCTTTAATTCCTTTTTTCAAATATTTTCCTTTTTTTTTAATTCGTTTTTCCAAATGTTTAAAATTCGTTTTTCAAATGTTTAAAATTTGTTTTTCAAATGTTTTCCTCTTTTTTTTAATTCGTTTTTTCAAATATTTTCCTTTTTCTTCCAATTTTAAATATATGAATTCTTTCCAATTTTTGAACAAAGATTGGCTCTATTTTTTCATCTTTTTTTTTCCAATTTTAAATATATTTACTCATTTTATAATTTTTCTTCCATTGACATTTTTTTTTATGTTTATTGTTATGTTTTTAATTATGTTAACATTCAATTATAGTAATTCATTTCAATTTATGTTTATATTTAAAATTTTATATTATTAGTCATCGGCAGAACCCTATTATATCTATTATTCATCATATATTTATTATATCAAAGTCATTTTATAGTTTTTATTAGTCCTATATAATCATCATTGGGTACTTAAATTTTTCCCAAAATTTCATTCCAAATTTCCAACTTTTAGACCTAATTTTCGTCACTTTTGTTAACCGTAAACGATATCGATATCGATATCGATATTTGGGACGAGATATCCGTAAATTTGACTAGCGATATATCCGTCGATATCGATATTTCAATCCTTGACCACACCCTTACAAGAGGGGTCCATTTTTCGTATAAAGGTAACTAAGAATTTACTATTCATAACTACTTTTATAGTGCACAATTTACCACTCACCCTATACTTTAGACCGACCACTAACTTGGGCGTCAGAGTACCTTTGGGCTGGTACCACACCAGTGCTTGTACTCTGACCGATCCGACCAGTTTCATTCTCTTTCAGATCTACACAGGCCACGTGAAAAAGTAGCATTAATTCCCTAAGTTGGTACATTTCGTGCATTAACAGTTTTGTGCCGTTTGTGGGAAAATGACTAAGTTTCCCCTCCACTCTTCCAAGACAAGCCCAACGTTACCTTCCATTCATCCAAGTATGCAGGACAACGTAGATGACAAAATTACACCCGCACCATGCCAAGGGCTAAGTGACACCTCCTCCAAGGTGCTCCAGGCATTGGAAAAGTTAGAACGCGACATGGTCTAGATCAGGGCCAATGGCTCCTAGGCCGAGGTGCGCTACACCGAGCTCAACTGGCAATACACCAAGGTTGTAGCCCAATTACAAGCTGCTCCGGTCGAGCTGAACGCCCACCGTGCTCAAGACGAAATCCACATGGTCGACGGCGTGGTGGCCGAGTGTACAGAGCGCGCCGAGAGGATTCATCGAGCCATTGACAAGGGCAAGGCTCTACCACGGCCGCACCAACTGAGAAAAGCCAGAAGCTCCTGGTAATTCCTGGAATGGACGCTCAGGGGACTAGGATCTACTGCGACGCCCGCGAAGCCCTGAGTGGCACCTCCATACCGGAGCGCAGGCAACTCACCCCGATCTAACTCGAGTTCCCGTGGAAAAAGGATCTACGAGCAATAGAACAGACTGGTCGGACACGATCCGAAGCCAGCCAGTGCGAGCACTCCCGTAGCGGGAACATCCCCATCTCGGTCACCGAGGGAACGGACTCTTCCCAGGAGATCCTCAGTGCCCAGCAACTACCCTTGCCCGAGCAAGGCCCACAGAGCCGACCCAATGGTTTAGCAGCTCCTCGACCGCGAGAGGTGCCTCGAGGTCGAGAAAGGGACACCCCAGACACATACTTGGGGCGGACCTAGCTTGGGACCTTCCATGGACCGGATCAACTTTTTTCAGCACGGCCACACAATCAAGTCTCTCAAGATCCCTCTCTACACCGGGCAAACCGACCCAATCAACCACCTCAACAACTTTCGGTTGGCTGTCTCCTTCTCGAGCCTGACCGACGAGGCCCACTGCTTGGTTTTCAGCTCGACTAACACGACCCATCCTAATCCCCCCCGGTATTACCTCAGCCCATACGGTGCTCCCAGAGAGTGCCAGGATCGATGGAGGAGTGCGATGTCTCGATCTCTACTACAGCCCGCATCCGTGATCAATCGGAAGGGCATCAAAACCATTCAGAATTGTGAGTGGACGAAAATCAATAAATTCATAAAAATGCATTCCATAAAGATAAATTATGCCCTTCACTAAAAAGTATGCGTGCATCGAAAATCAGTAATCAAAACATTTACTCAATATGCCATTAGGGCCTTAGCCCAAAAACCGTAAATCCAAAACCAAGTGGGCCACTGCCTAAATCCATAAGCACACATCCAACCGAAAAACCATTTCATAGATCCAATGCCCATATTTACCACATAACCATCCTTGGCATCCCAGATGCCTAGCATCCCAGACACTTGACGTCCCAGACGCTTGACATCCCAGACGCTTGACATCATACCTCACGGTAATAAGCAACGCGTGCTACCCGGGGTCTCTCCGGGTCAATATCTCTGACATCCCAGATGTCTAATCATAACATTCCTGCTCCTGAGTCACTATACGGTCTGGTAGCTTCGTATAATGAACCCTTGCAGGCAATGCATTGTGACTTCCCCAGTGTCCCAGACACCTGGAGGAGACCATCACATATCCTCGTATCAAGATGGTATATGGAAAACAGTTTTACAAGTCATTTCAAAACATCTCAATGGGCCCTGCACGAAATCTCTATAAAATATCACAAAACTATTTAGGGTCTCCGACCCGAAATCACGTTTATGAAACATAGGGTCCTAGACCCGAAATCACATTTATAAAACTCAACTGGGCCTCATGCCCGATTTTGTAAACCACTGGGCCCCCAGCCTGATCACATAACTCAAAAGGGTCTCAACCCGATTTCATAAACCAACTGGGCCCCTGGCTCGATTACATAATTCAAATTGGTCTCATGCCCGAATTCATTTTTCCAAAATCAAAACCATGCCATAGAATCATTATTAAACTAACAATCACATAGCCATAGCATAAACTCGTAAATCTCGAAATACGTATAAATACGGCATTACCTCGAAATACGTGTAATCACATAAACCACCAGTGCCACAATCATCATCATAGAAATCACGTATGTAAAACATATAAAATAATAATGCGTGCATCACAGTTTAAAAAACGAAGTCCACTCATAGACTGTCATACGCTGCCACCTCGATATTCGTGCCATAAGCCTCTCCGGGCTAATCCGACCTCTCCGGGTCATCCTGACCTGTCCAAATCATACCCAAAGGTTACAACTAACCTATACAAGTCCATATTAAGAACTCTAAACTTTCCCGGAAAAGTCAACGTGTCCCGTACACGTTTCCCAAGGCGAAAAACCTTGATTTGACCAACGTAACGATCTCCGATCGACCTGAACCCACCGCCATTGGATCCGGATCATTGAAACCTTTAAAATGGTCTTAGTCCCACCTAAAAATACGCTCCTCCCACTCGGCCCCACGCGCAGGTCAAAGTTCTAGTCAAACGTTGACCAAAAAGTCAACGCTGACGTCATCATGTACAGTTAGTCAACGGTCAAAAAGTCAATGGGTCAAAATTAACGAGTCAACTAGCGGCGACCGAGTCAACTCGGAGGCGACTCGCCGGAATTTCTCGCCGGAAAACTCCATTGATGCCCCAAACTTCAAACTTCGATATTTCACTCGTTTCTCAACCAAATTCGACGTTGTACCTATGTAAATCCATCTACTCGAGCCAAGGATTCCAAAAATCAACCCAAAAATTTCAGAAAGTTCTTGGTCTGAAAGTTATGGCCGTTCAAAGTTTTGGCCAGAATTCCGATCATCATTCCAGCCACCTCCGACATCCAAATCCATCCCAAATTGAACCTACAAGCTCAAGGGAGCTTAAGGAACACAAACCTAGGCTTATAATCGATCAACAACCATTAAAACCAAGTCCACCATTTTTGAACTAAAATAGGATTTTCAGGTTTACCTTCGAAACTCCGACCACCGTGCATGGCAGTCCTTGTTGTGGCCACCATTTGGTTCGTCTCAATGTTCTCTCCAATTTTAATTCATGGGTCACAAGCAAATGATGAAGATTGAAGGCTGTTTGAGCAGTTGTTTTTGTGTGTTTGTTTAGGGAGAAAAAAATGAAGGTGATGCACGGGTGGGAAGATAGAGAAAATGATGTGTGTGTGAGTTAATTAATTAATTAAATGGACCAATGGACATAGATCCACAATTTGGGGGAAAAAGTAACCATGGGATGAGTGACACTTGTCACTCATCCAAGGGTCATGGTTTAATTAAATGATAAATAATATTTCATTATTTTATTATTATTTTAATTAAGTTCTCGGGTCGTACATTTAATCAATTTCGCTCTCGTGACCATAACTTTCCCGTCGAACGTCCAATTTGACCCTCGGCCATCGGACCTCCCGGGTCAAAAGTCATCATTTTGCCCACGACCAAGGGTAAAACGATCATTTTACACTGTCCGGTCGATTTCTCTCAACTAATCAGCGTTTAACCTCACTAAACCTTGATTAGTCACTAATCTAATCCCGGAATTCGGGACGGGTCGTTACATCGACCCTCACCGACGCTGCAATCAACTAGTTCTATCGATTGGAGCCCGCCTCCGTCGACTCTTTTGCGCAGCTCACCAAGGTTTTTCTGAATCAATTCATGATCCAGACTGACAGACTCTTCTCAGCTGAGGATATTTTCCTCCTGAAGCAAGGGGAGACTGAGACGCTGCATGTCAGGACTCGACCCTCTTCTGTCAGGTCCCGATTCATCTAGCACGATATTGTCCGCTTTGGGCCTCCTTGCCCTTGCCCTCACGGTTTTGTTTTCGGGAGCTCACGGTGCAACTTCCCAAAGGGGGCCACCCATCATGGAATTGCACCAGCCTCAACTCGCTTAACTTTGGGGTTCCAATCCCCCCCCAAAGCCACTGAGCTCCCAAAAGGCCTCATGCTAGATAGGTGTGTGCCTACACCTTTAAAGCACACCACCATTCCTTTCCCAGACCATTCCCCCTCGCAGGAATGTGGGATCGTTCACCGTTCACTACAGGACACGGGTCTTACAATCCACCCCCCTTAGGGCCCAGCGTCCTCGCTGGCACACTTCCCGGTCGGGGTCTGGCTCTGATACCAAATTGTCAGGACCCGACCCTTTTCTGTCAGGTCCCGATTCATCTAGCACGATATTGTCCGCTTTGGGCCTCCTTGCTCTTGCCCTCACGATTTTGTTTTCGGGAGCTCACGGTGCAACTTACCAGGGGGGTCACCCATCATGGAATTGCACCAGCCTCAATTCTCTTAACTTTGGGGTTCCAATCCCCCCCAAAGCCACTGAGCTCCCAAAAGGCCTCATGCTAGATAGGTGTGTGCCTACACCTTTAAGGCACACCACCATTCCTTTCCCAGACCATTCCCCCTCGCATGAATGTGGGATCGTTCACCGTTCACTACAGGACACGGGTCTTACAATCCACCCCCCTTAGGGCCCAGCGTCCTCGCTGGCACACTTCCCGGTCGGGGTCTGGCTCTGATACCAAATTGTCAAGACCCGACCCTCTTCTGTCAGGTCCCGATTCATCTAGCACGATATTTTCCGCTTTGGGCCTCCTTGCCCTTGCCCTCACTGTTTTATTTTCGGGAGCTCACGGTGCAACTTCCCAGGGAGGTCACCCATCATGGAATTGCACCAGCCTCAACTCGCTTAACTTTGGGGTTCCAATCCCCCCCAAAGCCACTGAGCTCCCAAAAGGCCTCATGCTAGATAGGTGTGTGCCTACACCTTTAAGGCACACCACCATTCCTTTCCCAGACCATTCCCCCTAGCAGGAATGTGGGATCGTTCACCGTTCACTACAGGACACGGGTCTTACACTGCATGTATATGCTGCTAGGTTCAACCTGTAGTACTCTCGGTGCATCGAGTCCGATAACAAGCCGGCCTTCACGGCGTTCAAGGATGACCTGCACGAGTCCCAATTCAGGTATGCCACATATACTCAAGGTTGGACTACCTATAATGAGCTAATGAAACAGGCAGCCATTCATGCCAAGGCCGAGCTACTGACTAGTAAGGGCGGTGCCACAACGGGCAACATACACCAACCCAACACCGGGGACTCGGTCAACACTTCCCGACTGAGCCACACCCTCATGCAGTCGACTCCCCAGCAAGCTGTGTCAGGCCACAATCAGCACCACAACTATTCGAGTGGAAAAAGGAAGGACTACACCCCCTCCTACAGCTCCGGAAAGAAGGGCAAAAGCCACGGCCACCATGGCCCCCGTCAGGGATAGGGCTAACAAGAGCACCAACCCAACAAGCAACGCACCGAGCGCCCTCCTTCTTGGTCCAAGTTCGAAACCTACACGATTCTAAACTCGTCATATGAGATCGTGCTGATGAACGTGGAAGGCATGATCCACAAGCCAACCTAGACTCCCGGAACAGGCTGACTGGCCAAGAATACCATCGTCTACTACTAGTAAAACAAGTATAACGGCCATATCATCGATCAGTGTGTGTCTTTCTGAGATCTGGTAGAGGTCTTGGTCCGAGACGGCAAGATCAACCAGTTCTTGTAAAACGCTCCACAACAGCCCCGTCACCCCCAGATCAATAATATCACCGACGGCACTTCCATCTCCTCACCACTGGCATCGTATAGAGCCAAGAAAAACTTCCTCCGCAACATGAAGCACAACCAGCAGGTCTTCCAGGTTGCAGAAGAGCGAACCCGGAAGGTGACACCCACCAGTTGGGAGACCATCTCTTTCGCGAAGGAGGAGGAGCAGGGGGTGATCTACCCGCACGAAGACCCGCTCGTACGGACTGAGGCCATGAAAGAAGAAATTGTCTAGCACAGCACTATCCACTTCATCCGCAAGGCTGTATATGCCGTCTAGGTGGCTAATGTGGTCTTGGTTAAGAAGCCCTGGGGGGCATGGCACATGTGTATTGACTTCACTGACCTGAACAAGGCATGCCTCAAGGACAGCTTCCTATTGCCCAAAATCGACCAGCTGGTTGATGCCACTGCCAAGCACGAGCTCCTCAGCTTTATGGATGCTTTACACGGGGTACAACCAGATATTCACGCCCATACCATCACACGGATCCCCCGGTCCGAGAACAGCCATGCCTACACGCTCGCTTGACTTGCCTCATCTTTGGACGAACGGATCGGTCGACAGGTCCCAGTTGAGGTACTTCACCAACCAAACATCTCCCTTTCATGGGTCCTCTACGTCAACACCAGCTCCACTTGGATGGCCTCTCTCATCCACTTCCTCACCTACGGAAGCCTTCTAACCGACCGTATCGAGGCAAAGCAGATCCCCCGACAGCCCGCCCGGTACACCTTCATCACGGGTCAGCTTTACAAGTGCGCCTACACCCTCCCACTACTCAAGTGCATCGATTCGCAGGCCAGACAGCTCATCTTGCAGGAGATCCACATTGGTGTCTCCAGTAACTACTCGGGCCCCCGATCGCTTACCCACAAGGCTTTTCGCCAAGGATTCTACTAGCCGAACATGCATACTGTCGCGGCCGACCTCACCCGGCATTACGACGCATGCCAACATTTTGTTCCGTTCATCCTACTTCCACCTGAGAACCTGACACCCATGCTCAGTTCATGGCCTTTATTTCAGTGAGGCCTCGACCTGATCGGTAAAGGACAAACCGAGTACGCAGTTGTCGCGGTCGACTACTTCACCAAGTGGGTTGAAGCTAAGGCCCTCGCCTCTATCACCACTGCCCAGATCGAAAATTTTATCTTCCAGAACATCATCTGTCGGTCCAGCCTTCTGCATACAATCATCACTGATAACGGGAAACAGTTGGACAACGCCCGCTTCAATGCTTTTTGCAGTCGGTATGGAATCAACCTATGCTTCTCTTCCCCCGCTCCCCCTCAGTCCAACGGATAGGTTGAAGCCGTCAACAAGATCATCAAGAAAACTTTGAAGACCCATCTCGGGGAGGCCAAAGGTAAGTGGGCCGACATCTTACCGAGCGCACTCTGGTCATATTGGACCTCATACCGAACGGCTAACAACGAGACCCCATGCTCCTTAACATTTGAAACAGAGGTCGTTGTTCCTGCAGAGGTCGATGGGGAGTCCTACCGAGTCATGTCCTATGATGAAGACCAGAACGACGAACAGATGACCGATCGTTAGGTACTCTAGGTCCCAAATGGGAAGGCCCCTACCGAATCACTCGTATATGTCGACTTGGAACGTATGAGCTGTCTGACCCCAACGGTCGCACCCTCAGAGATCCATGGAATGCCGACCACCTGAAGCGGTACTACATTTATTTTTATATCAACTGTCGGTCTTCATTGTACTGGTTCTCGTTCAACCCACAAATTATCAATGACAAACTTCTCTGTTCTTTTTGCTCCACACATTACTTAGCACCAACTAAAAAGTTCAACACATTATCAAACTTCCCCCTTACATACTCGCATCAATGACGTTCATACTAACCACCTACATGGAAAAGGGGAACCGACGGCATTCCACAATGCACACTGCTCGGTCAAAACACATCCACCCAATTGGACACACTTCGCCCACTCGGTCACTTGACCTCAACTTACTGACCAGCATACTAGCCCCAATGGTCAGTCAGTCCAAAGACGGGAAAGCCATGCAAACACGTACATCGCGGCCTATCGCCACTTTGATCCGTCATGAAGTTGTTCCAAGCTTCTACCAGCCGAACGCTTCCCCTCCGCTCCCCTGTCGGTAACCTACCTATACCGAGCACTTGTGGGACTGAGGGACATACCGAGTTCCAGCATTCAGGAGGTCTGTTCAAGTCCTCAACCGAGGTAGACGCCTACACATTGGGAACCCTCTTCCTAAGGCCTAAACTCAAACATACAGAGTCGGGACTACCTTACAGACTGGCGTACACAAACGCCGACTGAACACACACTCAGTCCATCTACAAGGGCGTACAATACGTAGACCACACATCATATCGGTCAGTCTCATTATACATACATTTACCTACACATTCAGACGGCGTTACATGTTTATACACGTCGGTATGTTTATGATCGGTTCCACGATCACTACCAATACATATAGTTTTACCAACCGATCGTCGGTAGATTCAGCACTCAAGCAATTTTCGGGCAATTGGAGCGTTTGTTTGTTCAGTCACGTCGATCTACCGCTAGCATACAGCCTACAAGTAGGTGCATCCAATGCTTGAAAATTAATACCAAAGTTGACAAAGGAACGGTGTCTGTTTATTCAGTGCTTGTCCTATTCTACCGGTCGATACAGTTAAGTACATATTCGTTCACTCACGTCAGCCTACTGCTAGCACACAAGTCATTACACTAAGTTCTACTAGACAGACCAGTTTGAAGTCGGGGCAATCAATACTTGGAAAAAAATTCAAAACAATGCTTCTATTAATGGGGGGCACGACCAAAAGGTCGGCGGAAGGATTACAAAGGAAAATTACAAGGAAGAATGCAGCTACCCTACCCTACCCCGTCACGCAGGTGGAACAAATAAAAAAACAACAAAGCACAAAAAACTAAGGCTCAGTCGGCAACGTTTGTGCTGGAAATGACACCCCTTGAAAGGTGAACGGCAACTCGGGGAATGCCATCTCGGTCGGATCGGGGATTGCAACCCGAGCCCTCACTTCCCCGACAGCCTTGGAGAGCGAGTTCTAGAACTACCTCTCCTGTTCGGCCTCATTCTCAGTGACCACGATGCTAACCGGGCTATCAGGCTGAACCACTAGCTTAGGAGCCTCCTGACCTCCCTCCAAGTCGATCATTGGTGACAGGACCCATCCCAATCCCCCTGGGATTAATGCGGGATGACCTTGCTCCCGTCTGACACGAAGTGTCAGACAAGGGATATTTCCGACCTTTGCCCTCCCGGGCTATCAAAGTACGCTAGGATCCGGAGGAGGTATGTGATATCTCGATCTCTACTACAGTCCACATCCGATGTCAACCTGAAGGGTATTAAAAAAAGAAAGACTGTGAGTGGACAAAAATAAGGAGTTTATAAAAACATTTCATATGAAGACCTTTATACCCTTCACTAAAAAGCATGCATGCATAGTAAAACCATTTATCCAATCACATATGTTAAAAATCCATATTTAGGGTCACAGCCCCAAGTTCTGTAAATACACGTCACACGGGCTCCTGCCCAAAACCATTTACAGAAAACCATAACATAGTAAACATATGTGGGATCTCAGCCCAAATCTATTTATCATCACAAAACATAATTTCCCAAACCACTGAAATCATGTTTATCCATTATATTTCATATCCAAAACCCTGTCACGGTAAAATAAAGCTACGCGCGTGCTAACCGGGGTCTCAAACCGAAGTCTCTCCAGGGTCCACCCAGGTCAATGTCAGTAGATCAATGACCCTCCATGGAGGTAACGAACCATGCCCATCCTGAGAGTAAGGAACCCAACTGGGGGGCGACTCCACTCAGTTAATGCTCCGTGACTACTCCAGGGTCCACCCAGGCCAACGACCCTCCCCGGAGGAGACAATCATATATAAAGGATGGAATATGAAAAACCTTTTGAAATGATTCTTTAAACCTTTCCAGGATTCATGCCCAGCCCCTCATAAGCCGTCATGAACCATAAAATCCTTTCATGGGTTCATGCCGGTTCCCATAAACCGTCATGACCCGTAAATCCATTTCAGGGGTTCATGTCGGTTCCCATAAACCGTCATAAACCATAAAAACCATTTGTAACACATAGTTGGGCCCTAGGCCCGAATCCACATACAAACTGGACCTCAAGTCCGATTCGTAAACCAACTGGGCCTCATGCCCGATTCCGTAAATCAAATGGGTCTCGAACCCGAGTTTACCTTTTCAAATCCAAAACGATTTCATGAAATCATATCCAAAACCACAAGAATGAAAAATCAGAGTAAAACCGGAAAACCTCAATTTACGTGCAAGCACGTAAATCGCCTCGAAATACGTGAAACCATATAATTCACAACCATCCAAATAAACATCATAAAATCATATTCATAATCCATATAAAACATTTATGCATGCATCACAGTTTAGAAATCAAGGTCCACTCACAGACCGTCCGAAGCCGCGCCTCGACACGGGTGCCATAATCGTCTCCCGGGTCAATCACCATCACCGGGACTCCCAAACCTGTCAAAATCGTAATAGAAGGTTACTAACTACTTAATTAACCTCCCATTAAAGCCCCGTAATTTTTCCGAACTTTTAACTATTTTTAAAACCGAATCTAAACCTTCGGACACCCCGAAATCTATCGAAACGATGTCCGATTGACACCAGACCAGTCCCAAAATGTTCATTACATCGAATAGAAGATTTCATATGTTGAACACTTTCCCAAATTATGGGCCACGCGCCCTCACGCGCCCCTAGAAGTCCCTGAGCACTATTCATCATCACCTACAATGGACTGAACCGGTTTTCTGGTTCTTGGACCGGTTTTACTGTGCTGAGCCGGCGTGACCGGTTTAGCAGTTTTCCTCCTCCATTTCAGTCTGATTTCAACCCCAATTAATCCTATAATTCCTATTTCTTCATTCCCTATCCTTTCCAATCATCAAAACAACCTAAAAACACCTAAATCCTACATATAATCGAAGGGCCTCACGGCCTTGTTTTTCCATTTTCCTTCCCACGGCTCCTCTGCCGTTACACCACCTCAAAAGCCTATTAAAACCTCCCTAGCAGTACACTAATCAAGTCCTTATCAACCGAAACTAACCATAACATCGTATTCGAATTAAAAATGGAGAAATGGGTAACCGGGTTACCTATCGGGTTTTGGCTTCAGCCGTGCACGGCGGCGTCGCCTGGCCGGCCACCATAATTCCACAGCTCCTCCTCCCAGTCTCCTGGTTCCTCAGATGGCTGTGGGTGAAGGTTGGATTGGTTTGGGTTGCACAGATGAGGGAAAATGAAATCGGGAAAATGTTTGAAATGAAGAAATGAAATGGACGATGCATGTATGTAGGAAGGTGGCACGTGGATGGGTGACACTTGTCACTCATCCATAGGGCAGGGATTAAATATCTAGGGCCCACTAAATCCAAAAGTTAACTCGTTTCGTAATTCGTGCAATAGTGCACTTGAACTTCTGTGAACCGTAACTTCGCCGTCGAACGTCCGAATTCGACGTGCCGCCTATCTATGGATTCGTATCGTCCCGATCTACGTAATGGTCCTTGGCCCTTGGCCATCGAACCTCTCGGTCAAAAAGTAAACATTTGACCCCTTTTTAACCAAAATTACCAAAATGCCCCTAAACTTCCGAACATCATAACTTCCTCCTAGAATGTCGGAATTGAACGTACCAACTGTCTATGAACTCGTGACGTCCTAAACTATGTCACGGTCATTGGTCAAAGTCCATTTGACCACCCGAATTAAAAGTCAACGTTTTACCCATGCCAAGGGCAAAACGGTCATTTTGCATCGTTCATCCGATTTCGCCTAACTAACTAATCACCGATTAACCTCACTAATCGTGATTAGTCACTAATCTAATCTAGGAATTTGGGACGGGTCGTTACAACTGGAGTAATCACCGACGGCTCGATACACGGTCATTTTTATAAACTCAGGACTACGAGACCTACATAACGGTCCTCACGGAAAGTTCAAAAAGCATCCTAGCCAAAAACTCAACTTTTGACCACTTAAATCAAGGGTAAAAATGTCAATTCCATTTCAAATTTTTGAAATTATCTTTTCCGAATTTCCGGGTTGTCACACCATCCACGTAGTCCGATTCCGAGCCTTACGTTTTTCTGTAAATTCCAGGAATCTGTTATCCTGCCAAAATTCACCACTAAGGGTCATTAACGTTTCAATTAATCTCACATTACAATCCCTAATTTTCTGGAATAAAATACACACTAAAAACGTAACTTAACATTTCAAACACCCAAAACTATACAGAGTCGGTGTCCGATCGACTCGAAACCTGTAACGTCCATAACATTGATTACATGTTGACCATACCTTGGAATAAGGTGGCACGCTCCCCACATGCCACCAAAAGTGGCTGAGCGTCAAGCCCACGCATTGCTAAATTACTGCTACAGTTCTTCTTCCTCACTCATTTCTTGCAAATGGGTCGCCCGACCTGGCAGTCCTAACCCAGTCTTTTCCACGTCCAATTTCCATGTTTTAAGCATCAAATTC
The DNA here is from genome assembly GCA_032719365.1 of Prinsepia uniflora. NCBI lineage: Eukaryota > Viridiplantae > Streptophyta > Magnoliopsida > Rosales > Rosaceae > Prinsepia > Prinsepia uniflora. The sequence goes on along the minus strand of CM064868.1, from coordinate 41,384,425 downwards.
CATTTCTTCAATCCTAGAAATAGTTCTGTGGACAACAAGGCCATCAAATTCCATTTCCTAACTCGGTCCTAACCCGAAACCTTGATTTTGGCCAATCCTTGAGCTTCCAATTGAGCAACTCCCATTACTAAACCTCCAATTCTTTAGCTCAACTAGGTCGTATGAACATTATAAGGGTGTTGGGGAGTCCAATTTCGAGATTTCAGATCTAGAGATGGATTTAGGCTTCACGGGTCAACATGGTCCATTGGAGTTTTCGGCTATGGGTTCTTCCTTCCTCCCCCTCTTTTTCTTTATTTTCCTTCCTCACTGTTTCTTTCACTCTGTTCTCTTTTTGTATTTCTCCCTTCGATTCCTCAATGATGATCAATGGGAGAAGTTAGGTAGATTTTTCCTTGAGTTCTCAGGTACCAAAATACATATAACACACACCTACATTAATTCAATAAACACACATGCACACATGGCCAACAAGGCCACCAATCCATTAATCAGAGTGACAAGTGTCACTCAACTAATAGGGCATCCCACCCAATTGTTGACTCATAAAAACCACAAAAGACCAAAATGCCCTCGAGGTCCAAAATTACGAAAATGCCCCTAGGCAATTCAAACACATAACATTTTCATTCGAACTCTCATTTCGACGTGTCGCCTGTCTACAGAATCAGTGCTTCGAGACCTACACAATGGTGTTCAAGGAAAGTCCAAAAAGTACCATGAATAGAAAGTCAACTTTTGATCACATTAAATAGGGGCAAAAACATCCATTTCCTTTTCAAATTCTCGGAATTACCTTTTCCGAATTTTCTGATCGTTACTATTTCACGTATGTGAGTTTATTAAATATTAGTACATCTTTGTCTGCGTTAGTATTACCATATTGGCTTATGTGTATTTCTGTCATAGTTTGATTTTGATGATACTATTATATTATTTTTTATGATATACAATGATATTATTTTTATTAAAAAAAAAACTATACAATTAAAGAGAATGTTAGACATAAAAAATTTGATAGTGAATATGAATTAGAAACGTCCTTAATTAGTCACACTAAATAATCGAACGTTCAAATCTTCCACCAAAATTGTAAATTTGCACTGCGCTCCTATTGAAGGAGACTGATCATGAAGATAAGTGTCGTTGAGGAAACCATATTTTGAGATTCAAATAAACTTGCAATGAAATTATGCAAAGAGTAAAAAGCCTACAAGACTGAAAACTCCATCACCCCCGATGGCCCCATCTCTTAGCATTTCTTATTTTGACTTGGACTAGTTAACTTTTGGGTGCATTTCCATTGGCTCCCTTTTGGAAACACTATCATTACGTTAAGCAAGTGGCATCTTACATTTTGGTTTGAGATTTACGTAATTAATTGAATGATGGTCAAACTCGGCACTTTACAACTTCACATACATGATACATCCATCATTGATAGCTCAATCTCTATCGTCAGATTTAACTTGAAGAGATAACAATTTGAGATTATTGGAACTACCACCAGTACCAATGTTCTAAAGTCTCGGGTTAGGCTCCCACTTGCAGTTTAGGTTTTGGGAAATTCGCCAAGGCAGTGATCAATTATAGGCTTTTTCAATTGAAAGTTAAATTTCATTGATAATGGCAAGATTACAAGAGCTCTGGCGCAACAACTTTAGAAAGTCTTATTAAAATCTGACTTTAAAACTCAGCTAGTTCAGCATAAATTGAGTAAGGAAAAAGAGTGCTCCATCACACCAAAACATCAACCAGAAACATCCAAATCAATAAGAACTTATAATCATGGTGGAGCAGGAGCAATCTACTGAACAAAATCCTGAGACAGAAGGTCATCTTGGATAAGGGCATGTGCCACTTGGTTGGAAGAGCGGGGAGAGAAGACTAACCGGTGATGGCCCACACCCAGCTGCCAAAACAACTCCTGATCTCTAAGATAAGCAATGTACCCCCGTTCCATGGGGTACCAGAAGAATGAATAGCATCCACAACAGCTTTAGCATCCGATTCAATCAATAAGTCTGCGATCTCCGAATGTCGTAAGAGCAGCAACCCTTCCTTAATAGCTTCCAACTCACGCAAAACGACCGTCAAACCAAGAGACCCCAGCCCTGCAAAACCCGCAAGTACCCTCTATCCATCATCGCGCAACACCCTTCCAATGCTTCTATCCAACTCGGAAGCCTGGACAACACCATCACAGTTCAGTTGATCAACCATAGGTTAGGAAGGTTAGAGGGATACACATAAACATTTTTGCATTATTTTATTGCCTATTTTTATATTTGGGCCTGCCTAAGCCTTTAAAGTCAAGACATTAGGGCCCAGCCAACCGCCTGATTACTACCAGGGAGGATTTTTTTTTAATCTGAAAATTGCATTAAACAAATTTGGAAACGATTGCAATTTTGGTTGGGATGGAATCCATCAAAGAAAGAGTTTTCACAAACCAAATATCATCAGCTTAACAAATATCAACTAGTTTAAGAATGAACTCAAACATAGCAAACAGAGAGAAACTAAATAGAGTTTTTGTTTGGCCCAGGATCTAGAAGTTGATAATAGGAATGATAATTTCCACCAAAATTTCCCCACGACAGTCCATTTCCCACGACAAAATACCAACACTCCCCAAGGGAAGAATGGACCCACAAAAGTGGAAACTATTTAGGGAAAAAAAAAAACTAAATCAACCAATAAAAACAACAAAAAGAGCTACTGCTAGGGAGTTTTAGAATATTGACCACTACTTAGTTCATTGAATAAGCATTTTTTTTTTCTTTTTCTAGCTTTGTATAATGAGTGTTTACATCAATAAAAAAGGCTGACATACGCATATTACCTTTATAAAAAATAAAACGAGTTAGAAAATTTTATTTTATAGGAAAACTTACACTATATTATTATGTATTTTACATTTTATATGAATATTACAGTGATTTTCATTTATATAGTTCGATTATTTCAACGAATTTGTACTGTACGTTCAAAAAACTCCTGACCAAACTGTGTTAGTAGTTGCATAGTACCTTAAAAAAAAACCAAAATATTTTTAAATTTTAATATTAAATTATCAGTGTTACAAATATCAATGGCGCCTATAAATTTCATTGCCTCCATTGAAGATGTATATAATCAATCATTTTATTAAAACCAGCGCTGCATCTGAATGATCGTGGCGAGCATGTCGATATGTTTAGCCCAATGTAAATATGAATATTTTGTAACACGAAAGCCAACTACAAGGTAATTTTATTTTTCAATATTTTCAACGAGATACAAGGTAATTAAAAATACTATATTTTTCTTGATTTTATAATTTAATTCAATCTAATGCTGTGACTCTCTGAAATATTTTTCCTTATGGAAGAGATGTGTTATTGAAACATCTAGAAATAGTATAATAGATAGGCAAATAACCTATCATGAACCCAAGATAAGAGGTTGGAAATGATCCTACAATTGAGGGTGAAAAATCATATAACTTTGGAGCTGCAAAATAAAGAGAGAATGTTAGTACCTAAGATAAGAGGTTGACTTATTGATATAATAGGAGACAAATGAATAGAAAGCTACACATTTAAAGAGAGACTACGATTAGACGAAAAAAAATATGGAAAAAAATAGAAAAAAAAAGGCAAAGAAACAAAAACAAATCCAAAAAACAAAAGCAAAACAAAATATAAAAACAAATAAACAAAAAAAAAAACAAAACAAACAAACAAGAAAAATAAAAAACAGAACAACAAATAAATCCGATTCTTTGTTACGGTTGAGCTTCAGCATAGAAAAACCAACTAAAATATTTCAACTAGAGATATTAAAGGAGGGCACAAGCACTCCATAATCAAAGTAGATAAAAAGATAAACAAAACTTGAATACACCAAACCTGAACTAACTAAAGAGAGATAAGAAGACAAAAAGTCGTACAAAAACTTTAAAGCATACGTAACATTGAAGTAAAATCTAAGACAATTTGTATGAGGAACGTAATTACGGTAAAAGCAAAACAAATGAAATAGAGGACAATGATATAAAGGAGGATCAAATAGGGTAAGAGCAGAACTACTGTAGCAAAGTGCGAACAAGAATCGTCCATCGAAATGGAGAGCTAGAGATCAGAGAAAGTGAGACACCAAAATCCCACAACAAATTGCACAAAAAACCTTAAAATGTCTCCCATGAATAAATAAACAATGTCACTGTGACATATATACTAGCAAATAACTAAAACAAATCATGGATATTAAACGAAACAAGAATAAAGATTCTATACAAGTTAAGGGTGAGTAACAATAAGGCTTTAAATAAACAAATAATGATATTATCAAATCATGGTGCATGATTAGCTCAAATTATGCCAAAGAGAATTTGTACAAAGAATAATTAGCACACGGAAAGTAAATAAAGTACTTTTCTGAATGGGGAGAAGAGCCAAATATTTCACCGTTGAAATGGTGCGCCGCCTGAGAGAACCCTTGCAGATGTTGAGCCAATTCACGCACACCATCGAAGCGCCAAAAAAATCTCGATTGTTTCACATGCAACAAATATAGAAAAATATTATTAGATCCTAGTTTGAAATATCAAAACCATTACTCTTTTAATTCAACCTAATACCATCACTCTCTTAATTAATGGATCCAAATGGCAACAAATGGGTCGCGCGATGTCACGGGTTATAAAAAATGTTTTAAAGATAAATATAAAATGTATAGTGTAATAGAATATATAGATGCAAAGTAATTATTCACATTTGACACTGAAAAAAAATATGGTATACATTGTGGAATTAAGATTCTTAAGAATATACAAACAAAAAGATATTAGCAATTCAAATTTATCGCAAAAAAAATGAAATTTGATTCTTTTGAAGCTTTCTTCAACAAACAGTTAACCTTCCTCTACTACCTATTTTTAATTTGGGAGTTACGACCAGAGATGCAAGTTATGAACACATAGATATGAATCAAAACGATAGGACAACTTAAGCTTACATCACACAATATGCATTAGGGTATGAACTCAGAAAGATAAAATCGTGAAAATACTCTTGAAAGAACATCATCACTCACCTTCTTTCGAAGATGACCACAAAATAGGCGATGATCATTTGCCAAGGCCAAAAAAAAAAATTAATTGTACAAATGTGATCTAACTTAAGAAATCAGGTACAATATAATATTGTGAATTAATAACTCTCTAAAACGAAAAAAAACATAGCTTGAAAAAGGAAAACAAAAAAAGTAGGCACATTTTTGTTGTATCAGGGAACTGCGAAGCTAAAAGCATAAATTTCTCTAAAAAGAAAAGAAAAATAGCATGAAAAGGGTGTTTACACCAAAAAAAAATGCCCGTTAGGCTGAAGATGATGGCTCACGAAAATTAAAGGGTCAAGACAAACACAAGCCCAGCACAAGTAGTTTTGAGCATGGACGGAAAGAAAACGTGGGCGATACTGACAGAACATAAAGAAAATAGAGGTATGGGGGAGTATCCCAACGGGAAAATGACAAAGTGGGACCTGCGCAGGACCCAATTCAGCAAGTTGAGAGCTCTTTCACTGCCTATAAACAGAGAGCGGCCCAATTTCTCAAAGGACCGATGATGAATTAATCAAACTCAGGAAATTGATCTGCATCAATTTTTAAACCTATGAAAACCTTTAACCAAGGTTTCATGGTGTAAAACAGTTGGCCCTTGTGGCAAAAGCTGCCTCTTTCAACCTAGAAAATCAAGATGCAGCTTCTCTTCTCACCCCTTCGAGATATTTATGCAACTGTCTAACCGTTTTTCTGACCGCTCCAGCAGCAATGTCATAATGGTTAGCTTCACTTCCCTGCACAAACCTTCTTCCTGGCCGATGAAGTGTCATAAGGGTTGCCCTCTTTCCAACCGACTAGTTCTTGGACTTTCGACTGAGGTTCACAGAAGATTAACCTTCTTTTTGACCGTTCAATGTCATAAGGGTTGACATTATCGACTCCCGGCTCACAAAAAGTCATCCCAACTACCGGCTCGCATACAGTCATCAACCACTATTTTCATGGAAAACATCCTGACTACTGAATACACAAAAGATCATCCCGACAACCAACTCATGGCTGGTCACGGACAGTCCTCGACCATCATTTTCATGGAAAACCATCCCGACTACCGATCACATGGAAGGTTATCCCGACTGCCAACTCATGGCATGATTTCTGATTGATATTCATTTCAGTTGATGATTTCTGGAATTCTTTACTTGATACAGGTTTGAAATGTGAAGGAAATAATTTATTTTCATGTACTTGTAATTTCAGTTTTTATCCACTTTCTGTACTTTTACATTTCTATACTCGTACTTTCATTTCCATTGCAATACAAACCAGATTTTCTTAAGTAGTAATTGGTACATCAAGATACACAAGCAAAGCATGATTCACGACTTACCAAGCGGGATACCATTTTTGTGTATTAGTCTGAATACTTCGATTCCCACTTGAGAGAATGACAGAATCCGTCCTTAATTTTCGTAAGACCTAGACTGGTTCTGCTCCTATCTGACAACTCTTGCTAGACAAGGGAAGTTACAAATTTAAAGCATATTCATAACTTATCAAATTAACCAAATTAAATCTATTCTTACGGGGTTACCACCCACGTCTAACGCACTTCCCCAACAAGGCGAATAATTCACAAATTGAAATTCTTTGTTTTCCTTACCTTTATAAGTTTACCATTTGCCACCATTATGTTTATAAATTCATTAGTCTTCAAGGACGATTATAATCAAGTTCATTTCCTATACATATTATCAAGTATAAACTATCACATATTACATATATATATATATATCATTATCCCACATCACAAATTCATCAAAATATTAACAATACAATCATCAATAATTACTCACCACTTCTTCTTTTCCAAGTAAGTTAACCTCTTAACCATAACCTCACAGTTTTCACACACTAATTAAACATACACAAATTCCCCTTAATACCACATTTAAGATTTCCAACACCCAACTATTAGCATCACAACATACTCATTAATCTTAATTCGCATATTGAATTAAGGATCACTATTAATTTATCTTAGGGCTTCACCTTCACTATAATTATAACATTCGAATTAAAAAATAACATAATATTTCATAAATCCAAAATTATATCTAAATGATGTCCAAATTCCTGAAAACTTGCAGGATTGGACTCAGAATTAAGTAGGGAAAAACTTTTGTGTTGGACGGACGGCGAACCACCGCCACATGCGCCCGCACGCACCACCACTAGTCTCTATGCATGGTGACCATGCGCTTGCATAGTCACCTTCAACTTTGGGCAGGTCGACCCGTTTTTCTTACAACATTGCTATTTCATATCTTATCTCGATGTTCTAAACGTTGAATCTCATCTACACCATCCCAGCAGGAGATCTATGACATGAAAACGAAGAAAACATACCTTGATCACGTGGTCAGAAACTCTGAGCTTTCAACCATGGCTTCGCTAGCCATATCCTCGACCTTTCGTACGTCCAAACTTCTCCCTTTTTTTTCTTGGAAAGACCATAGGACCTTTAGGAGGACATTATCATGTCTGTTCTTGAGATTCCTAGCCTAGAACTAGTAACCCGAAATAGGAGCTTCACGGGTTCCATATAACCCTCACCATTTTCTGTGCTTTCCCCCTTCAGTTTCTTCAGTTTTCTCCTCATTTTCTCTCTTCTTACTATTTTCTCTTTCCTTCTCGACTAGTTCCCTCTCTCACTCGGATTCACATTTTTCTTTCTTTTCCTTATTTTCGGCCACCAAGCACCAAACACCCTAAATATCACACAAACACATATATAGAGTCCTAGGTCGGTGGAAGGGATTAAGGGAAGGAATTCAAGATCCTTCTAAACAATTCTAGTGCTTTCTAGAAGATTACCAAAATGCCCTTGTAACCAAAATTACTAAAATGCCCCTACATTTAGTTAGACTCAAAGTAGATTTATCCAATCTAAGTTTTCGACATACAACCTGTCTATGAACTCAGAAGTTTGAGACCTTTGTAATGGTCCTCAAAATTTTAGAACAAATCCAACCTCACTTTCATACTCAAATTGGAAAACTGAGTTAGTTTAAAATTAATCAACCTTCTAAAACGTATTCAAAAACACAATAAAACCAAACACCACTTACACTTTACAAGTCCATACCCAATCTCAATCACCTTATACTAGTCAAAGCACACAACGTCACCACTACATTTCTGAATCAAGGCAAAGACTAACTACGCAAGTATCAAATCTTAAAAACATAAAATAGTATTCGTAATCAAATCAACATAATGGATCATCAAATTATGTTCAAATTATACTTATGCAACCATTTCTCAAGACTCAAAAATTAATCATCATAATCACACAGACCTCGGGAATTGCACGAAGCATCATCCGAGTCATGCCCAATTACTTATCACATCCACTAGCAATATATACCCAAGCCTTAAACTAGGCGTAACCAATTCTCAACTCGAATTTCCATCACAGTATCTCACAACTTTACATATAGACATCCCAGACACTGCACAAAGCATCATCTGGATCTAATCTGGGAATTACACCAATGCACCATTCAGGTTGTTATAGCATGTTGGGAACTACATGTTGCACCATCGGCCATGTCTGGAGACTACACTTACGCACCATCCGCTATCACAACATATCTCGAGAACTGCACGAAGTACCATCCGGGCACGTTTGGGAACTACACGAAGCACCATCCAAACTGTCACATCATCCTCTAGGAATTGTACGAAGTACCATCCAGATTACCACAATATCCCCCAAGAACTGCACGAAGCACCATCCGGGTTACCACAATATCCCCCGGAAACTGTATGAAGCACCATCCGGGTTACTAAAATATCCCTTGGGAATTGCACGAAGCACTATCCACAACACTACGAGTAGGTATAATCACCCAAAAAAACATAGTCCAACTCGTCATCTGAATCATCTTCATAATACCAGCCTCAAGAAACAGAGCTCAGCTCAATGTTTAAGACTAACTAACCATCACATCATATAACCATTTAGGGATACATCATCCGAATGGCCGCCTAGGAATACAACATCTGGACGTAACCCAGAAATCCAAGGAGGGTTATATCATCACAACATTTCACACATCCCGAATATCAAGAAACCACATGCTTATATCACACAACTACTCGCGAATTCCACATTCGAGTTACACCCAGTCGTTCACTATAATGGACAAGCATCAAGAAACATACTTAACACATATCAAATTCTCAAAACCAAATCCACATTTCAAGAGCCGAGACTAGCCCCCTTACACAATTTTCCTGAAATCTTAGAAAGTTTTGAAAGTATCACCAAGTAACTATTTGAAAAATCATATTCGAATTACGAAAACTTACACCAATTCTTAAAAGCCAAAACATTATTTGAAATCTGGTGTGAAATCCAATACAATTTCCACAAAACATTATTCTCAAACAATATTAAAAAGTAATATGAAATGTTCAAAAATCATCAATAATCATTTGGAAAACAAGTTCCAAATCAATACATAAACCATATAATAATCTTTGCCTCTTGATCAAAACCAAATGTCAAACCAAATTTTAGTCCAAGCATTTAAAGAAGATCATAATCAATACCATCATTATGTAAATCTTATAACAAAACAATTAAACTATACTATAAAAAGAACTGATACTTCACGATAGGATTACTCATTACCTACGCTCAGATACCATGTTGACAGAACCCGTCCCTAATTTCTGTAAGACTCGAACTAGTTCTGCTTCCGTCTGAAAACTCTTGCTAGACAAGGGATGTTACAAATTTAAAGCAAAGTCAAAACTTATCAAATTAACCAAATTAAATCTATCCTTACGGGGTTACTACCCCCATCCAACCCATTTCCCCGACAAGATGAAGAATTCACCAATTGAGACTCTTTGTTTTCCTTACCTTTATAAATTTACCATTTGTCACCATTATGTTTATAAATTCATTATTATTCAAGGAAAATTATAATCAAGTTCATTTCCTATACATATTATCAAGTATAAAATATCACATATTACTCACATATAATATATATATTATCCCGCGTCACAGATTCATCAAAATACTAACAATACAATCATCAATAATTGCTCACCACTTGTTCATTTCCAAGTAAGTTAACCTCTTAACCATAACCTCAAATGTGTATCTTTTTTCACACACTAATTAAACATACGCAAATTCCCCTTAATACCCCATTTAAGATTTCCAACACCCAACAATTAGTATCACAACATACTCATTAATCTTACTTTGTATATTGAACTAAGGATCACTATTAATTCATCTTAGGGCTTCACCTTCACTATAATTATAATATTCAAATTCAAAAATAACATCACACTTCATAAATCTAGAATTATATCCAAACAATGTCCAAATTCCTCAAAACTTGCACCACTGGACTCACCATTAAATAGAGAAAAACATTTGTGTAGGACGAACGGCGAATCACCACCACACTTGCACCTCATAAGAATATCTATGACATGAAAAATGAAGAAAACATACCTCAACCATGTGGTCCGAAGCTCTCAGCTTTTGGCCATGGCTTCGTCAGCCACATCCTCGACCTTTCCTGCGTCCAAGCTTCTGACTATTATCCTTAAACGACTATCGGAGCTTCAGGAGGACATTATTAGGCCCATTCTGGAGATTACTAGCCTAGAACTAGGAACCCAAAGTACAGGTTCACGGGTTCCGTATAACCCTCACCATTTTTTGTGCTTCCCCTTTCATATCCTTCAGTTTTCTCACCCCCACCCCCCCCCCCCCCCCCCCCACACACACACACACACACACACATATAGAGAGTCCTAGGTTGGTGGAAGGGATTGTGGGAAAGAATTCCAGATCCTTCTAGATAATTCTAGTGCTTTCTAGAAGATAACCAAAATTCCCTTGTAACTAAAATTACTAAAACTCCCCTACAATTATTTAGAATCAAAACAGTTTTATCCAATCTCCATTTTCAACATACTTTATGTCTATGTACTCAGGAGTTCGAGACCTTTGTAACGGTCCTCACGAAACATTCATAAGGCGTTCCGATCAAAAGGGGAAAAACCGTCATTTTATTTAAATTTATGTTTTCTCACATTTTCAGGGTGTTACAGAGAACCTGGGACCATTGTCCATTTAACTGCTGAAATCACAACACCGCCAACTTAAATATCATGGCGAAATAAACTTCTGACTTGGGTATCGTTTGAAGGAAAATATTAATATTCTGACTTGGGTATCGTTTGAAGGAAAATATTTTAAGTCCTTGAAAAACGCATAGAAAAGAACACCGTGGGAAAATTCATGTCTGCCTGCCTCACAATCGCTTTTATTAGAAGAAAGGTTCTTGGGCCAAAAATGAAACTCATTTATACTGCTAGTAGCAACTTCTACTAGTGGCGTGCATGCACCTGAGTTGAAAGGCCTGTTTGCTTCCTAGTTTGCCCATCTAGGGATCAATTGTAGTTGAAAGACCATTACACTCAGCCTAATTCAGCATCTCTACAGCTAACCATTTGAAGCAAAAGAGATCCATATGAGTAGTCTGCCTCTCTCGCTTCGCAGAAAATGTTTCGCACGGAGGTCCAGTAACGGTTGCCTAGGGACATTCGGCCCCTAAAACAAGAAAAACATTTTGGGCAGAAACATAATTCGGCACACCTAATGGGACTCTTTACAGTGCATATCCAAACCTATTTCTACTCAATGATGCCGAGATGCTAAAGGGAGATTGGTAAATAATTTTCCGCAAGAGATGGTTCCTGGGATACTACCACACAACCTGACATAGAGCCCCAACATGAAGGAATTCCAGAGAAGGTCATTGGCATGGATAGGGTTAAGGAAGAGCTCGCGTAGTTCTTGAAGGACATCCTAGCTCCAATCAGTTTTTAGATCGAAGCTTTGAATTGCTAGATCAGGAGCTTTCTAGTCGTGACACGGCTTCACCAAAGAACACTAATGTTCCACCACCTGAGGTCCCGAAACCTGACAAAGGCAAAATTCATTTGGAGTTTAGAGTATCAGTCTTGGAGCCACTGTTTCAAATACCAACTTTCTCAGGAAAATGGGTTTTGAGATCCCGGAAATAAGCATAGCTCAACAGGAGTTTCTGATCATTAATTGTAGTTTCTTTTCTTGGAACCAGTAATCCAATGTCCGGGGAGAAATCAAACCTATGATCCCACCAAAAAATAGAAACATACTAAATAGCTGGAGAAAATCTGATCTTGACGAGGTAGGATCACATGACTAGTTCTCTAAGAAAGAAGACCATCTTGAGCTCTAGAGCATCAGGCCCTTATGAACGAAATTAACGAACTAAGGCGTTTGATAACAAGTCAACCAGCATCTCCTCGGAGGATCAACGACCCGACCTATAAAAAGTCTTAATTGGCTTATAAAGACTAGGACAACCTTTTCCCTAGAAATTTCAAGCTTCCAACATTTACATTCTTTAATGGAAATGGCAACAGATTATCCTTGGAGCACGTTGGGAGGTTCTTGTCCCCATGCATGGCTGTTAAAGATAATACCTACCTCAAGTTACGGCTATTCAGTAGCTCCATGTCTGGGGATGCTTTCTCTTGGTAGTCTTCACTACTAGAAGCTTCAATACACACTTAGGGGAAAATAAAGGCAAGGCTAAGTTCCAAGAGGAATTCTACAGGGTCGAACCTGAAATCAATATCAGTGACTTAACACCCCAAATGTGACAGCTCGGACTTTCGAAGAATTGGGAAATGACTGTTTTACCCATGGTCCAAGGGTTGACTTTTGTGGTTAAAGTTAAAATGTTGATTTTTCATCTAAGAGGTTATTTACACGTGGATCGAGGTCAATTACGTATATCGAGGGATTTCAATTACGTAGACATACATCACGTCAATTTTGGACATCGTACGGTGATTTTATGGGTCAAGGATAATTTAATCGGATTTGTTCGGTTACACGTATTACAAGAAGGGTTGTTTTTAGGTTGTTGTATGTGGGACCCGAAAAATATCTAGACTGCTCCATAGGACGAGTGACAAGTGTTACTCATCCCATGGTCCACAGGTTTACACATCTCTCTCTCTCTCTCTCTCTCTCTCTCTCTCTTATTTGAAGTTACCCGAAACCTACCGCACCATTTGATCATCCTCCTCAATCTGGTTTCTATGTGAGAGAGAGAGAGAGTGTGAGGCTGAGAGTGAGTGACAGAGAGGCTGATAGAGATGGAGGAGAGACGGGGAGCCACGGTGTCTGGCCGAAAAATCGTAAGAGAAAGGTAAGTCGTGTGTGTTAGATTTCAGGTTTTGGTTTTG